>PVKC010046947.1:0-11059 GCA_004027635.1 Crocidura indochinensis | reverse complement strand
AAAAGAAGTTCTATAATATACAATTCTATAGCAGATAAACAAAATATATTGCTTTGTTATCTGTAACTGACTTATCAAAGTCCTTGTTAGTCTCCAAATTTAGAGTTTGAGGAGTAAAAAGGCTGTCTTTAATAATTGGTTTGTTTCCATATAGAAAAAACTGAAGTACTCTATTAATTTTCATTGTTGCATTGGGACTAGCTTTTTTCTGGTTTTCTCATCTGTACTTCATTAAGCCACATTCTGTGGTATAATGTTGCAAGTTTGGAAATGCAGACATAGTTCAAGAAATTGATTCTATTTGTTCTTTTTATTCAATAGACCTTTGATCTGAAATGTTCAATGGTGCCTGGCTGTTCGAGGCAAGCCACTTCTAAACCATTGTTCGCATTGTAATAGCCTTGTTATCAGGTTGTATGAATTAATTCCATCACATTAGGAGGAGGAAGTTATATTTGCACAGCACAGTCTAATAGCTGCTTACGGTTACTGGTGAATTGATTGGGTAACAAGACAACATACCATGTTTATAATTCATTTGTTTTGCAAGGTGGTCTTAATTTCAGAATTTCATAACAATAATAAATGGCAATTTCCCCAGGACACCTTGCCTAACTGGCTTTCAGAATCTAACAATGTCTAACTGAAAAAATGTCACAATGAAGCAAGTCACCACTCTTGGTAAAATTCCTGAGTAGAGATGAAACACAGAAGAAATTCTTCAGCACAATAGAATAGCAATAGAATAGCCACCCACAAACAAAAGCAGACACCACCCACGCACTGAAAGACTGAAGCTCTGGGGAGGAGGGTGGAAAACTTGGGAAAAATATAAAAAGTTCAGGCAGCTACTTTTAAATCTTAGAGAATGGTTACTAACTTCAACATTTCGAGGAAGGATGAGATCTAGGTGTCCTCTGTTCCTGGCTGATCACATTATTTGTGAACTATTGATATTGTCAATAGGAGAATGAAACAACATGTTATGTTGATGTCTGTATCACATATTCTAGTAATAATTGTTTTGAAAGCATTAATTTTTAACAATTCAAATATACATCTTAAGTAAATAGCTATTTGTAGAATGGAGTTTATTCTTCAATCATTTACATCTATAAAGGTAAAATTGGGCCTATCTATTACTTTATTTATTTACTTTAGAAAATGATCACACAGTAAACATATCCCCCATAAATTTCTAACTCTTCATGTGTCCAAATCTAGAAAGATGATCAGTTCAATCCCTGATCACCTATATAAGGTACTTTCCACACCTATTGTTTCATCAAAAACTATTTTCAATTTAATGTTTAATATATTCTTTATTTCTCATAGCTTTTTTTTACTAATTTTTTATTATAACATTATTTACCAAGTTATTCATAATAGAGTTATTTCAGGCATTGAATGTTCAAACATCAATCACAAATAAAGTGTGACCTTCCCTTCTCAGTTTATTCATTTTCCCACCTACTATATAGCTTGCATCCTTCAAGCACAAATTTACTTCATATTACTTGTTACAATACAAAGTCAAATGGAATTAGCAACACTTATATAAACAAGGGGCCATTTGAAATGATTGTTACATCTATCTATGTTGCTATTAAAGTCAATATTTAATGATTTACTGGGCTGTGGTTGGTGTGAGTTGAGCCTTCTGTGTTACTATTTAGGTTCCCTGAGGTTGACAAATTACTATGTAATTTTCATTAACCTTCCTATGATAGTAACTCTACTCTAAGAGATGCAACCATGTGCAGCAGCACTGTCCAGAAATAATAGATATAAAACATTTATATAAAATATAAAATAATAGATATAAAACAAATTTGGTGGCTTGGAAGTTTTTTAAGGCTAAGTTGCAGAGCTGAGCTGTTTCTGTCAGGCGGTGTAGAGTGTGGCATGGTGATGCTGAAGCTTATGTAGAAAAGGGAATATGACCCTATCCCTTTATGAGATGTCACAGAGATATCAGCCATGACCAGGCTACATGGGAAAAATCAGCATCCATTCTTTTCTTTTGAAGTTTTGTGGAGGAACCAAGCTATTTTTTATATGCCAGGAAGATGGTGGTAGTGGACAAGGATTACTGGGTTTTCTGGGGCAGAGTAGTTTTGGGGTAGACCTTTGCCTCCTAAACCCTTTCTAAGAGGGTTTTCAGCCCAGTACTTTTAATTTCACTTGATAGGATGCAGTTGCTCATATTATTTAGTTTTAGTCACAGAGCTGTCGGTTTTTAACAGTTATGGTGTTGGGCTGCTATAGTTAAACAGATGGGGAAATATGCTCCCTCCACTTTCCTGAGAATACCACAATAGAACTTTCAGACTGCACCAGATTACCTGAAAAGTATCAGTCACTGGGGCCAGAGAGGTAACAAGGAGGTAAGGCGTTTGCCTTTCATGTTGAAGGATGGTGGTTCGAATCCCTGCATCGCCTGCCAGAGGCGACTTCTGAGCATAGAGCCAGGAGTAACCCCTGAGCACTGTCGGGTGTGACCCAAAAACCAAAAAAAAAAAAAAGTATCAATCACTATTATTTTCTTTTGGAGCTTGCTGGAGATGGCAGGCCATTTTTCCCATATACTCCTTTTTTTTTTTTTTTATTAATTTTTGGTTTTGGGCCTCATCTGACAGCACTCAGTGGTTATACCTGGCTCTATGCTCAGAAATTACTAATGGAAGGCTCTATATTTTTATAAGACTCATAGCTTCATTGGAAAATTATTATTATTTAACACACTATTACTAATCGTACTTATACCTTATTAAATTACTAATAGGATGCCAGAGATCAAATCTGGGTAGGCCTTTGCAAGGCAAAAACACCCTATCCTTTGTGCTATCATTCACTTTGGCCTCCATATATTTCTGTTTTAAACCAAGTACTAGTCCAATATACTGACTTGGTATGTTCTCTATTGGTGATATGGCATGACTTCTCTTTATTGATGAATAAGTCTTTAATAACCACCATTTATGTGTTTTCTTTATGTCTTTAATAATCACCATTTATGTATTTATGTATTTTTCTAGATGCATAGTTTCTGCCCTCTATCACATCACTTTCTATTTTTCAACTACTGTACAATATCTGCAGTAAGTTCTCCTGTGAATTATCTATCCCCTGTAAAGTTTATCTAAAATGAGTATTTCTTTACCTTCAAAATTTGTAGTCCTTTGAATTTAAAGGAATGATATGATAGGATCAAATGAAATAACAGGAGGAATAGTTTCCCATCAAATGTATTCAATAAGCATATGCCTAATATTGAAGATTATTCAACATACTATTACTAATCTTATTTATACCTTACTAAATAAATAAATCTTATTTATACCTTAGAGAAAATATTGTAGTGAGAATTCAACATACAGTTGGATTATTCCACATTATCATTTCTACTTTTCATAGCCAACCTACATAGTCTACATGTTGGTCTGTTTTCTAGTGAAAAACAGAAAAGAAAATATGCATTTAGATTATTTAACTTGTCTTATTTTGTGTTATTCCTATGACAAAACAAAGTTCTGAATCCATAGGCAGATTATTTACCATGACTACAGTGCTTATAATCAACCCTGTTTCTGAGTGGTCATTTCACTATCTTATGCATTATTAGTATTATTAACCTTGTTTATTAGATGCTTTTTATTAGATAATGTTTGTTTACTACTTGGTATTTTCTTCTTGCTTGGATGCCTCAGAAATATTTGTGTTCTTTATAGTTTTTTGTTTTTGATTTTCTATGTGTGTATGTGCTTGTATTATGGTTTATATTTTGATCTTGTAGTTTGTTGAAATGTTGTCTTAGTCTCTTCTGTACTCCTTTTCTTTTACTTTCCTAGTGTTCCCAGGAAACCTAGGGTGGAAATGAGTTCATTTCTAGCTATTCACTTTTCAAATAACAAGAAATGAAGTAGTTTATTTTTCATTCTTTGTGCACTCCTCAATAAGAAAAAAAATGAGCAGTTTTATTACATGCTATTTGTTGCTTATTTATTCTCTGTAACTAGAAGGGATGGCTTGTTTACATTTTGAAAAATGTGTAAGAGGTAGATAGATTCAGGAACTTGCACCAACATTCAGTTATACCTTCCATCCCTTAGAATTACTCATGCTCTTGCCACATGGAAAGACAATATACCAAGGTATTTGGGGCATGTAAAAATGTTAAAACTTTACCTCTGAAGCATTTTTAGGCATTTTCCTCTAAAAAGCTTCAGGCTGGGAGGTAGTAACACAAATTCATAGACAGCACAACCTCTATATATTTATAAGATTCTATCTTCATTGGAAAAATTTTGTCAAAACTGACCATAAGGCATACACATAGTACATTATGATCACAGTGTTCATTTTTATCTTTCAATTATTCTTCAGGGTAAAATGGGTCATAATTTCTTTAGATTTACTTTCTAATTTATTGTGACCAGCTTATGAAGGGTTTTTTCTTGTCTGCCTGATTTACAGAAAAGAAAGCACTATTTAATTACAGTGTATATGTCACTAATAATAGAAGATGTTTCTGTTCTGGGGAAATGTATAGACAGAATGGCACCTCTATTGCAGTCCAGACATCCCAGAAGTATATGACAAGATTCAGTAGACTAGGGAAGTCTTTCTTGCACTTTTTAAAGATCAGAGAAGCCTTTTTTTTTTTTTACAGATGGCCTGTGGCTGTCCCCTTATGTTTTCCTGAAAAGTACTGGTCACATGGTCATTCTGCATTGTAACATGAAAGAAAAATGGGGTCATTGTGATTGACTAGGGAGGAAACAGGCAGTCCCCAAAATTTGTTTCTTCTAACAAAGAAATGAAGAAATTGACTTCAGAGTACATAACAAAATGCCTGATAAATAAATTCCCTCTTTTCTGGGCAATATCTGTTTTCCCCATTTTCCTCATTCATGTGTTAAAAATACCAGGTCTAAATGTAGAAGTTTCTATTATCTACTGTAAAAATATATATCCCAAGAATATTGTTTTTTATATTCACAGAAAACATCCATTTTATATTGCTAAATTGATCAACACAAGAAGTAAAAATGCAAAACTCTTCTAATTAATAATTTAATAATAATATACCTTTACCTCTGGTTCCAGCAATTACTAATTTGCAATCAGATTTTGAGACAGATTGTTATTGCACCTCTAATATTAATGGTGAAGACATTTTGATTAAGGTATATGCTGGGTGATCAAAAGAAGGCAGTTTTAATATGTACTTAGAGGTTTTCGTTTTACTCAAACAGCAGAGAATTGAGAGCCCACTTATCTAAGTGCAAATTCTGCCTCTTACCTAAGTTCCTTAATCAGGACATTTTAATTTCTACAACTCAACTGCCAAATTCAGATAATAATACCTGCTTTCCTGTCTACCTCTCTGGGATGCTGGGAGGATTAATTAGATAAAGTATTTAAAGCCCCCTCAGAGAGAAGTGTCATATGTAAAAGATGTTATTATTTCCAGGGAAGAAAGAAGCAGTGTCTCTTTTAGGGACAGTTCATACTTCGAGGATTTTTTCCCTCTTATTCATTCAGCTGAAGTGCCAATTTGGTGGTTTTTAATTCATCATGCGAGACCCTTCTCAGTCTCAAGTAGTTGTACTTAAAGAAAAGATTTTCAAGTATTGCCTTCAATGATGGGAACTGTCTTCGATTCAGGAATTTCTCTGACTATTTCACAGCATTGCCTCGCAAATCAGAATGTGAGCTGGAATTTGGCTACCTTTGAATAAACAAGCTATGGCTACGTTGAAGACTGTAACTTAGGTCTGTTTTGGGGGATCATACTCAATCCTACTTTCTTCTGTGAAGTATTTTCTAATAACAGCAACTCTCACTGTTCTTCTTTCTCTGGGAATTTATAAGTGCCTTTGCTCCCCAGTTTTGAACTGATTATCAAACAGTACAACGGGGTTCAACTAAGTCCTGCTTTTAATAACCAGAATTTTTAGAGTTTCTCCTCTGTACAGTAGGAAAGAAAACTCTTCTACTCACTTACAATAGAAATGGGCCAAGTCAAATGATTTTAGACATAAAAAGCAGACAAATCGAGAGCATAATCTTTATTCATTTTTGTATAAACCTTGTGAAATAGTTTACATTTAAATATCTTTTTTTAAGCACACTTAGCTCACAGAACTTTCTCATTTTCTTCTAGAATTGTCAGTTTCAAAATGTCTACACCACTTTTTGCCCTAATTTCACTTCACAAAGGCTCAACTTTTAAATTGTTTAATTGGACATTGGACACTTTTTTTTTTTTTTTTGGTTTTTGGGTCACACCCGGCAGTGCTCAGGGGTTACTCCTGGCTCCATGCTCCATGGTCCTGGCAGGCACGGGGGACCATATGGGGCACCGGAATTCAAACTGATGACCTTTTGCATGAAAGGCAAACACCTTACCTCCATGCTATCTCCCGGGCCCACATTGGACACTTTTGATAACTTTTCTATTGATTGTTTCTAAGTTAAAATATAGTTGTTTTTACAGATTTTATATTACATCTTTGATTAAAAAAGTAAGAAGATACTGCACCATTGGACATATATGGTGCAGTATCTTCTTACTCATGGAGACTTCCTATTTTCAGTTAGTAATTTGTAAAACTGATGAATCTCTAGGTCTAGTGTAAATCTTGGGAAGTGCTGATCTTGGGGGCTTCAGTATAGATTTTATCTAAACCTTTAGTACAGCTATAGGCAGTTTCAAACCATTCAGTCCTCCTAGCAAAATATTTAAGCTATAGTTCTGTAGAACTATAGTATAAAAAAAAGTTAAAGCAAAGCATATCTATACCTAAGTTATCTAAACTAATTTTTGTATATTTATAGATTCTCTTTATTCAAAATAAACATTTCTTTATTTAAACATGCTGTCAGTGCTAAGTGAAAGAACAGGAAAGGGCATTAGATTTAACTAAATTTCAGTGCAGTCAATTCAAAACATAAAGGCATTAAGCCTTTATGATCCTGGTATCTCCGTAGTGATGTTATCCATTGGCCAAAGTTTTTGCACTGACTCTGAAAGTTTAACTTTTGATCATTGGTAGAAATTGGAAAAAGAGAATAGGTCAAGCTGGACCTATAATGAGAGAAGGCAAAAATATTTTTCTATTGATAAAGAGAATTACTGGATGAGTTTTCATTTAACCTTCCAAATATTGTGATAATAATATTTTCCTTAAATGAATTATTGCCAAGAACAATATGAAGACTAAATCTAGAAAGTTGAGTTTTGAGGATTTGGTCATGAATTTGATGAGTAGTTTTAAAGGGACAAAAAAATTTTGATTCAAATATGTTCTTAACATCTACCTCCTGCTCTATCTATCAAAAGATAAATAATGAAACATTTATTACTAGACATATACATTTAATTTAATAGCAAAATAAGATAAATGTAAAAATGGCACCTCATAATTTTGCTAGAAGAAAAAAAATTCTAGTTATATTTAAAATAAAAGGGGAATAAATTTGCATTGCAAATTTTGTTTACAAATTTCAAGGTTTTATCTGCTTACAGGGTTAACACTTAAAACATCCCTGTTGCAACTTTTATAATTACATTATAGATCAAGAAAATTAATACTCAAAGAGTATAGGTCTCTCTTCTAAATCATATAATTATTTTGTGACAAAAAAGGACTTAGATTCTGTGCCTCTGATGAACTGGCTGTAAATCCACTATTTTTAATATTTTATCCTTGGGCTCAGTTAACTTGCTACATTATTTCCTAAAACTGAGGGGAATGTTTTACTTATCAGAGTACTGATTTATTATGAAAGGATAAAAATCAGGGTTACCAGATGGGAGAGATGTATAGAGAACATAGTCTAAGGAAACACTCTAGAGTTTCCAGACTCTAAACAAACCACACTCTCTGAACCTACTTGTGTTCAACAACTTGAACACATTCAAATACATCCTTTTGCTTTGAGGGAGGAGGAGTAGCTTCATATAAAGAGCTGATTAAATCAGCAACATTTAGCAATTGGTTCACCCAACTCCTTATCTTATCTCAAATATCAGAGGTGGGACTAAAAATTCTAGCCCTCAAAAGTCATTTTGTTACCATAACAAATGACAACTTTAATTTTCAAAGCTTAATACATTCTTAGGGTGATAGGAAATCAGTGTCAAAGACCAAAATGGTACAGGACATAATCTCAAGTCTTACATGTTAAATATTTTAGTTTCTCTCTCTTTCTAAGAATCTGAATATTGAGATAAAGAAATAAGAAAAAAATGTATTTCTCTCTTCCCATCCTGCAAAAGTGTTAGTCAAAAGTATTGTCATAGTTATCTATGAATGAAATAATTATGAGCATGTAAATCCCTATTTAAACCAAGTAAGTGACAATGTGCTATATGAGATTCTTTTTGGTGGAACCTTTTTAAGTTGACTTTACTACATAAGATTTCTTTCATTTAGTCCTGCTTGGTTAGGCAAATGTTAGAGTAATTGCTCTCAAATTGTATTTCTAATTTCTTTATATTTATAAAAAACATTTTTTAGCTTTAATTTATTCTATTTTGTTTTGGGGTCATACCTGGAGATGTTCAGGGTTTATTTCTGGCTCTGCACTTTAGAATTACTCATACTAGTGCTCAGGGGACCATACAGGATGCCATATGACATGCCAGGGATTGAACTCTGCTGAACCACATGCAAGTCAAGCACCTTACTCTACCTATCTATTTCTCACATCCCTAAATATATCTTGAATTTTTGAAACATACTCTTTATGATATTTGTAAATTGTTTACTGTTAAATATCATATAGTATTAAAATCTCTATTATTATAGAAGAATCACTATTGATTTAATAATGATTATTTAAATGATAAAATAATAATAAAATGTCATTCACATAGCATGCATCCGCCCATTTAATATTATTGGATAATATGAATACTCTAATTCTAAATATGAATAGATAGAATTCAGAGTGGTTAAACAACTTGTTATATTTCACATAGTTAATAAACAGCAGTTAAAATTTGGACCAGATCTACCTGTCTTAAAAACCAGTACTCTTGCTAATACTGCCCTAATGAGAGACCTGCACATTTTCTGTTTCTGTCTATGTTCCTTTTCTTTATTTTTCATGTGATTCAGTGCTGCCTCCTTCTGTTTTCCCTTGATATTATACTGTAGCCAGTCCTAGTGTAAACTAATCAGTTCTTGTTGGGAGCAGATCATTTAGGAATATTGATTCTAAATTTGTCATTATTTTCTATGAAACCTAAGCATAAAGTATAGATTGCCACTCACCACATAAAGTTGATGACTTCTATGCCCAGATGATTTGACATTTTGTGGTTCTCCCCCCACTCCCTCAGGAGATTCTGCTAACATTTTTCAAGGCAAAATATTCAATCCTTGTCTAAAATGATCAAAATTTGCCCTATGGCTAAGTTGTAAATTTTTGCAAGGACTTGTGAAACTTCACAAGGCACGAGATCAATAATTCTACACTTCTCTATTCTCACCACTTTCCTCAATGTACACTGTTTAGTTGGAAACTGCCAAGATGATAAAAACTTAAAGGGAACAGTAAGAAACTTTTCCCCATATCTTCAGTTATAAATAGGATTAAAGTAGGGGTGATTAATTGGTAATTAAACATTTTCAAAAAGCAAAATTTCAATTCTGATATTTATAAAGTTTCAAAAGTACATTTTACTCTCATGATATTTTCTTATATTGTAATTTCATGCTCAAAATTATATTTTGCTTTTGGCTTATTTTTCCCAACACTCTTAGTTGAAAATAAGAATTTAAATAAAATGCCCAGATTGTCTTTGTGCTGTTATTAGGCTAAAAAGCTAAGACGTTTTGTTTCTGTTTATAATAATGTTAATATTTTTACTAAGAACTATGTATCATAGGGATACGAATGCATTTTTCTTCTGCATTTGAAAACTGTCTATTTGAAGTGACAATAAGATTTGGTGTTTTGTAATAATTCTCTCTTCAAGTTTTCTAACTTTCTGTCTAGATTTCCTTACTCTGTTTTCATCATAATTTTGATAATGGTTCCATGTTCAGCTATTTGCCTTTTATTCATTATGATTGATATTTTTTAATTTAGAAATTGTGTATATGTTCATTGTTTTATAAGGATGCTTTTACTTGAATGGTTTCAAAATATCTAATATCCATCATTTCTTTGTATGTAAGCACTTTTCTATTTTCAAATATTTACTTTGTTTACTGCCTCTTTTTCCAAATAAATATGGCAGATTTTCAATTTCTTCTGAAACTACTTTCTCCCCCCTTATTACTTTGCTTTTAAGAATAGAAACACATTCTAATTTCTATACATAAAACTAACGACTACAGCACAAGAGCAGGCATGGAACAAGGACTCAGATATTTACCAGAGAGAAATAAATTTACCAGATTATAGAGGTATTATCTGGCCAAAGAGATAGTATAATGGGTAAGATAGTTGCCTTGCAAACAGCTGCTCAGGGCATCCTTCACAGCACCTATATACTGCAAGTTCTGCCAGGAGTTATTCCCTGAAGACAATGCCAGAGCAATTCCTAAGCACTGCCAGATATGTCCCATTTCCAATATATATATGAAGTTTTTCTACTCTAGACTCTTGGTGTATAGTTTACGTATACAAACTAC
The DNA here is from genome assembly GCA_004027635.1 of Crocidura indochinensis. NCBI lineage: Eukaryota > Metazoa > Chordata > Mammalia > Eulipotyphla > Soricidae > Crocidura > Crocidura indochinensis. Next base: position 404 of record PVKC010046947.1, on the reverse strand, counting down.
TAAAAATTGTGACAAATTTTTAGGCGATTGGCTAAAAGATAATTGGCAACTACAGAAAAGAAAAACTGGCAAATAGTTACTCTTGGTTACCATAAAGATGATAGAAAGATCAGAGTCAACCCAAGAGAGTAAAACCATTCACACAAGAGTTTGTGCATTGAAGATTGTATTCTAGAAAAGTGAACTAACCTAATTTTTCCAGTAAAACAACTAAAATTTATAAGCTAAATTAAAACCTGCATTCTAAATCATGGGAGCAAATGATAAAAATGGGATTTTTAAAAAAAGGTGATCTGGATTTTTCCAAAATAAGCCAAGTGTTCCCTAAAGCAAGCAAAATAAATGTCTAGCTTTAATATTACACTTTAGTGAACTCAAATGCTAAATGTCTCTGATTATTTTTT
>PVKC010046946.1:0-11145 GCA_004027635.1 Crocidura indochinensis | reverse complement strand
GAGCAGAGACAGCATGGATGCAGAGGCAGCAAGATGGATGGAGGGAGACTGCTTAAAAAGTTTAGCTTAGAAGCCATGTGAGGGGGCCTGGCGGTGGCGCTAGAGGTATGGTGCCTACCTTGCCTTCGCTAGCCTTGAACTGACCGTGGTTCGATCCCCCGGCTCCCATATGGTCCCCCAAGCCAGGAGCGACTTCTGAGCGCATAGCCAGGAGTAACCCCTGAGCGTCACTGGGTGTGGCCCAAAAACCCAACCACCCCCCCCCCCAAAAAAAAGAAGCCATGTGAGATATGCACATGGCAGTTTGGCCCTTGTAATAAAGCTGAATTTCTCTTGAAACTTCATATGACTGCCTATGGATCATTTCTTTACTGTCATCCTAATACCTACAGACCCGCCAGGCCATAGGAACTGCAGACGCTGGGCCAGGCTGAGAAAAGCATCACCATTCATCTACCACACTAGGACTTATTAATTAATAATTAATGCAACAGGCACCCACTGCTCAGATGGAAGCATGATAGGAGACTGTTCAGGTCCTGGAAATAAGCACTGAAGTGCCAAATAAGGCAGTGGGGCTGCGGTGGCACAGGCTGGGGACACACAGACTCCCAGACTGAGTGCTTCCCCCATTGCTCTATGGCATCTGGGGTGGGCACATGAGCATCAGCCAAATTTTAAAAAGTCTTAGGTGTTTCTTGAAAACAGAATCGAGAACTTTTGGGTGAGGAACATTATGAAGGAATATGATACAGGGTCTACCCATACTTCCACTCACCTGTTCATCTGTCTATCCATTCTTATGTCCATTCATGTTCTGTCAACCCAACCTATCTGCCCATCCATCATATATCCATCTATCCATCCACCCACCCATCTATCTTTCTACCATTCTGTTCATCAGTCTGTTGATCTATCCATTCATCTCTCTGTCCAACTATTCATCTACTCACCCATCCATTCACCTATCCACCCACCCATCCATTCATCCATCCATATCCATCAATTCACTGGTCCACCCATTCATCCATCCACTATATATTCCCATCCATTCATTTAACAACAGACATTCTCACCTATCTACTCTTGATCCACCCATTTAGCAATCACTTATGAAGCTTCACTGTGATGCTGGCTGTGGAGCACGTGCTGGGTCTACAGCTGAGATGACATCAGATAAAACCTTATCACAGGGAATTCACATTATGACACACTGATTCATGCCATCTTAATTCCCTGAAAATCAGATCTGGAGTCCAGGGTGGGTAATTGCAGCACACAGCATCCCCCCCCACCAAATTGCAGTCATTTTGGGGATATGGAGAGGAAATTTTCATTCCCTACTCCCTAAAATGCAAAATCTGAATGACAAAACCTTGGCATAAGGAATTTGCATCTTTTCCATTTAGGAGACTGTCCTGTTTTGAGCATCCCCACCTTCCCCTCCAATTCTTTCTGACTGACTTTTTGCCTCTTTTGTCAGGATAAGATGTGCAACACAAAGCAAGGTGCTCCCAAATGCGGCTACACTCAGATCTGCTTCCCACATGCTCTAGGAATTTCCATAAAATTGAATATACATAAAGAGTACACGGTCAGGGGTTCCGAAATTGAGGCGAGATGCTAAATTTGTCCAATAAGAGGCCACCTGCTTGGATGTCATCCCCTGGCACCAGCCCACGCACTCGCGTGCCAGGCTGTTTGAAATCAGGTTTACAGCAGTTTTCTGCTACAATGTGCAAATGCGATCAGGCGAAGGGAGAGACAGAGCAAAGGGACAAGCTCCATCACTGGATGTAGACGCAGTGATGGATGAACCAAAAAGCAACAGTTCTGGTCCATCCTGGAGTGTGAGACCTGCTACGGAAACAAGATGTTTCATATGTGGGGCTGGGTTTGAGGGACACCAATTTCACCCCTCAAACTTGCATCTCCTGGGTGGTGATTCTTCACTGGCCCCTGCTCTGGAATTTGTGGAATGACACTTAAAGTGTGCAGGAGGGGATGATGGAGACAAAATAAGCGAGTTGAGTCTTGAATTCTGTTAGTCCCCATTCTGAACATGTGGTCCATGGAAGGTGATTGGGAGTACAGCTACCACTTGGGAATGGCCTTTCTGGAGGTGAACCCTGGCATAATAATTGGATCTCTGCAGGCCTACGTGCACAGGTATTTCTTCAGTTGGCAATGATTGCTCAAGACTTGAAAAATTTTTTTTACCAGGACAAGTATCTTCCTTGGTATATGAGAACCAAAGCGGCCTGTGGCTCGTGAAAGAGCTCAATTGCCTTCAAAAGCAGGTTTCATTTCTATTGAAAATGTGGGATTTTTCAATCACTCTTGATTTTTGAAGAGGGGGGGAGTCAGTTGTGTAATAAACTCGAACAAGGCACATGCAGTTCAACTTAATGAGATCCTATTCCAAGTGCTGGTTCAGTGGCATAAACAAGGAGGCAAAGGGAAAAGTAGCTCCAGATATTTAGACATAATATGCACAAAACCCAAATAAATCTCTTATCAGCAAGCTGACTCATGATGCCTGAAAACAAACAGACAGAACTCAAAAGGATTAGAGACCAAGCTAGCGAGTTTCCCTGGATACACTTGATGGGGTTATTTCTTTGTTTTAAGAATCTGTTCTTTTGGAATTTTCTAAGTTTTACACGCCTCCCATTTCATGCAGAGTTTATCTCTGGCAAGAATGAGTGTGGTTAGAATTTTCAATGGATCAGCCAAGTACCACTACCATAACAACAACAACAACAAAGACAAAAACATCCAATAAGAAACAAAAAGCCTTTTCCCCCAAGTTTCTGAAGATTAAATACAAAACACATTGAGTCTAAGTTAAGAGGCTAAGGGAGAAATGGATTTCACATAAAATCAATCGCTCTGTTCCCTGACACCCAGTGACAGAAATAATAATTGTGTCCATGTAAAACCGGACCCCTTGTTACTTTTTAATGAAGTCTGTCTGATCCTGTGATATTTTTGGCCAAGGAAATGAAAGCGATGTTTTATTAAATGAAATTGGGCCCACGGAGGTCGAGTTTCAGGCTGTGTGTGCCAGTGTGTAGGATTCGTGAGAAAGAGGAGGAAGGGAGTGATTATGGGACTGTGGACTTGTCACCCTGGAGGCCTGTCCCCACTATCACACCTTGGCCATGTTTCCTGCCTGCACCCTGGCTGGCGGCTCTCAAAAGAGAAAACTGGGCTTGGCATCTCCCTCTTGGAGCCCTATGCCCAGCATCTGTTCCCTGCTGTAGTACAAAGTCCAAATGCCCCTTGCAAGCCAAGAAAAATGGGGCCATTGTCAACTGCTGTGCTAGTGAGAACATGGGTAGAATTCAAAAGAGCAGCCCCCAACATGGAAGACCCTTTACCCATTTCAAGCAGATAATTTGGTTTGCTTGGGGATAGGGGATATTTGCTCAGGTCCTTTCTTGGCTTCTCCCTCTCTGTTCATTTCTCCCCTCCTTCTTCTATTCCTACTTCTACCAGTGGACACGGTCGGGGGCAAGTTCAGCAAGTTTTGACCACAGGTACCACCTCCCCAACCAGCAACCCTGGGGTGAGGGCAGGGGTTGAAATTCAGGAATGTGCTTTACCCACTGAATATACCTGCTCCTTGATTAAGTCTTTCATTTTTATGATATTATCTAAAACACTTATTTTGCCAAAAGAGATCGAATCCAAGAAGCTCATTTTGAGAGTGGTTAATCAACAATTTTTTCTCTCTGGGCCCTGGCAGGAGCCCTTTTCTGTTGTTCCACTTTCTTCCTGTGTTCATGTGCATATGAGCACACGTGTGTGCAGACATGTGGACGAACACATGTATACACACACTTTCCTGGTGTCACAGGGTCATACGAAGGTCTGGCTTTATACACAATGAGCCTAGTGTCAAGAGTAATTATGTGTTACTTATTTTTTTCCTAAAATTTCTTCTTTTTTTTGGATGACATGATACTATACTTATTTTTTAAATTAATGTCTTTAAGCACCATGATTACAAACATGTTTGTAGTTTTTGTGTTAATCAGTTTTTTTGTGTGTGCTAATCAAACGTTTTAGACAGGGGGCCAGTTCACTGCCCCTCAGACCATTGAAGGGCTGGTTTATAGTAAAAACAAAATTATGAACAAATTCCTATGCACACTGCATATATCTTATTTTCAAGTGAAGAAGCAAAACAGGAACAAACACAATATGTGGCCTGCAGCTGTAGTTTGAGAACCACTGGTGTAAATTCTCACTCCCACTGAATTTCCGCCCCCCCCCCCCCAGACTCCCCACTGGTTAATGGAGCTCTGAGACTCTTCCCATAGTTACAAGCAATAGACCTTTGGTTCTCTTAACTTTGTGTATGAACATGAGGAAGGAGAAAGGTGGAAGATGGAAGGAGTGGCTGAGTGGAGAAAATTCTCACCTCCTTGGTGCAGGGTACGGGGGATGTGTTGGCCTTTAGTCCTGTCCAGTTAGTGTGGTTCAGCTTCTGTATCAAATGGGGAAAACAATATTTTTGTAGGGGCATGATGGAGGTCTTGGGGGGCTGCCTCTTAGTTTTTGCCTTTCAAAGGGAGATGTGCTGGCCAAGGTACTGCCCTCAACAGCGACACGTCAGCATGGGATTCACCACCAAAAATGATGTATTGAAAAATCATCTTTGTTCTCAGCAATAGGACTGTGCTATCAGAATAGGAGCTATAAATCTGTCTGGTAGGGCCCTGTGTTCTCAAAATAGAAGACAGGGGATTGGAAAAAGGGAAGTTACAGGAAGGGGTGGATGGGCAGATTGAGTAGAAAGATATGGGCTTATATACATGCGCATACATATTATAAACATCTGCATTCCTCATGCTGGTACATTTTGTCCTCCAAGTCTCTGTTTCTGGGGGCAAAATATAGAACACTTGCATTTTTAATATTATCTTGTAGTTAGATAAAACGTGGTTGTCTCACTCCCCAGAATCTTCTAGAACGGTCTCAGGCAACATTGTGTAGAAGAGTCATAGTACATTGGATCACCAAAAGCCAGGTTTCAATATTGGCAACACCAAGTTGTTAGCTTGATTATTAGTTAGTTTGATTATTAAATTATACTAATTGGACTTCTGGCTCAGGCCATAAAGGACTGAACTGGGTTAGAGCAATAGGACAGCAGGAAAGGCACTTGTTTTGCATGCGACTGACCCAAATTTGATCCCTGGCATCTCAAATGGTCCCCTGGAACTCCACAGGAGTGATCCCTGAATTCAGAGCCAGGAGTTATTCTTGAAAACATCCAAATGTGACCCCAAAACAAACCAAAAAAAACTGGCTCCATGTTTAGCGGAACATCTGTTTGGGTCTGCTTGTATGTGGAGAGAAAACTTGACTGTTATCTGGCACTCAACTCCAGTCCTTGAGCCAGAATGAGCACGGTGATAAATGGACATTGAAATGAAGACAAGACTAGACTAATTGTGTTACTTGTTTTCCCTCTTTTTGCCTTTTCCTCTTGAAGTTATTTTTTTAAATCTACAATGTGTTTAGAAATAGACATTACATTTTAATACCATCGGCACCTTGAAAAACATTCATTCTGGGGCCTGGGAGATAGCATGGAGGTAAGGTGTTTGCCTGTCATGCAAAAGGGCATCGGTTCGAATCCCGGTGCCCCATATGGTCCCCCGTGCCTGCCAGGAGCAATTTCTAAGCATGGAGCCAGGAGTAACCCCTGAGCACTGCCAGGTGTGACCCCCCCCAAAAAACACCAAAAACAAAAACAAAAAAAAAAGAAAAACATTCATTCTCAGACTACAAAATGTGACTTCCATTATGGATGAATGGATGTATGTGTGTGTGGAGGGGTATATAGACAGAGAAGTGATATATATATATATATATATATATATATGTATGTATGTATGTATATAATATAAAATCCAGTTCTATGGTCATCAGAAGCAATGGTGAATTTAGGGCATTGTAGGTTTCGAAGATAAGGCCAAAGCAACAATTTATTATGTAATATATATTTGACTGTTCTATGCTTACACTTTGAAAAGTTACAATGGCGAACATTTTAATACAAATTCCCAACCCCTCTACCTCCTATCCTTTTATTCCCAGTGGAAATATATGCTACCAAGATAAGAAACTCTAATCAAGCTTGAGTTTTAGGATATAAGGTGTATTTGTTATCTGAGGCACAAGGTAAAGTTGGCTGTAGTTCTTCTGCAGCTCCTGCCAGAGATCAGGTTAGGCTGTGATGCCCATATGTGGAGATCATGCAGAAGAGATTCAGTCAAGGGGAAAAGAGAGCATTTTCTGTCTTCTGTAATATTTATAAAAACCTGGCTCCTATGAAAGTTTTTGAAGTTTAAGAAACAATCTCCATTGCATAATCCTTCCTTCTCTTCACCTCTCCTGCACTCACCCATCACTCCATCCATCAGTTCCTGTCATCCATCTGTCAACCCATCCACCCATCATGCATCCATCTATCCACTCATCTCTCCATCATCCATCACCTACTTTCCAGATATGTCTATTAAATTATCTACTCGAGGACTGGAGAGAGAGAGGACAGATAACAAGTAGGGCACTTGCCTTGCACATGGTCCCACCTTTGTTTGATCTCCTTCATTACATATTCCTGAATTCAGAGCCAAGAGTAACCCCTGACTACCACTGAGTGCTCACCCCCTAAAAAAGGCACTAAAATTTATTCCATATTTATTTTCATATGTAAGTACACGTATTTATTAACTAGCTTATATATGTTACAGGATGGTGTGATTATTCTTGATCAATTCAGTATCTTACTACTAAAAACAAAACTTGAGCTTTGTGGGCCACTTGGGGCTTAGGTTTGGGCCATATCTGGCAGTTCTGGGTATTTCTTTTGGTTCTATGCTTACAGCTACTCCTGTTGTTCAGTTGTTCAGAGGACTGTGTTGGGAACTGAACTGGGGTCAATCATGTGTCATGTGAGTGCCTTAACTCCTGTACCTACTATCTCTCCAGCACCACAGACAGGATCTTCTATAATCCCTATAAGAAGAAAAAAACAAAACAAAACAAAACAGGACATTCAACACATCGAAGCAGTCCTATTAATTAACCTACGGCTCATTTCCTAATGCTTTAAGTTGTCCCAAGGATATACTTGAAAGCCAATTTCTGTGGCTCAGAACCTTCTCCAGTCTATTTTCCCTTTCCTCGCAAGCCTCTCAAGCTGCCTTGAGTGGCCCAAGGCCCATTTTTGCCATGTTTTTCCTCAGAGATGGCATTTCTGCAGGGAAGACCCTGTGTTTTGTGAGAGACACAAATACAGTCAGAGGACACATTTCCGCTGTGGTGCCGGGACTCCTCAACTCTGGGCATCAAGGGGTTTGTAACTTTGTCTGTCACCTAGGGCGATGTTGACTCGAACCCTCATCCCTTCACTCATCTGTCAGTTTTTCTCTAAAGCTGAACATTGGATTCTGGGAGCAGTTTGTTGGGGGAAATGATCAGGTTCATTGCCCGCTCTCATTATTGGTTTCTATACTCAGGTTACCTCAGACTTGGTCTCTGGGATCCCCTCCTGGCCAGCTCTGTCTCCTGGTGACACACCCTCCTCACTGCTAGATGACTCCTATCTTACTGGTGCCACAGATTTTCCAGTCATAGTTTTCTTGAACTGTCACAGTCGGAACTTGAGAACCAGTCCCTTGGCCCATCTTTTCCTCTGCATGGAGAAAGGTTCTTCAAAGCAGCATCCTGTGACCTCTGGCTCCTCAGAGCCCTAAATGGAGCAGAGTGAGGTGGTGATGGGCACATGCACTCAGCCTACCCTGCCTTCTCAGGGTCAGGATTCTTGTGATGACTCCTCCAGTGCCAGTTCTGTGTATGCTTTTCTGCATACCAGTCAAGTGCTTTTGTACATCATCTTCCTGCCCTGTAGTCTTACAGAGAATAAATGTCTATGTAGAGACTCTCGCCATTGAGTATGACTGGATTGTAATTGTCACCTTTGGATCTATGTATATTACTGTACGAGACTCATGAATAGTTCAGCAGAAAAGCATGTCCTCTAAATTATCTTGGAAAAGGTAGCTGCTTTGTGAGTTTTAGCAACACTGAGGTCAAGCTTCTTGTTCCATTCTTTCTAGGGCAACATTCTGCAGAGAACTTAAGTAGAAATTCATTTCAATGAGGAAGTGTTTATAAGAATGCTTGTTTTTAAAAAAGAAAGCTACAGGATTTCTCTGCTTTAAAAAGTGGAGGAGCCAGGCAATAGCATAGCGGGGTGGGCATTTGCCTTGTATGGGGCAAGTCCAAGTTTGATCCCTGGAGTCCCATATGGTCCCCTGAGCATCACCAGTGCAGAGCTAAGAGTAATCCCTGAGCACTGCCAGGTGTGGTCTCCAAATAAATGAAAAGGGGAGAAGAAATATTTGCTATGAATTTGAGAAAGGAGGGGAGGATATGGAAGAGGGTGAAAGGGTCAGGAGAGGAAGAGGAGAGAGTGGTTTAGTTTGTGATTGTTTGCAGGGTCAACACACTTTTGCTTGGGAACTGTGTTCCAACAGACAGTGGGTCTTCTGAAAGGAGCTCTGTAGGTCTTGCTAAGAGGCTTGCATGCTGAATGGTTTCTGTTCTAACCCACTTGTCTTCACAGCCTCTACACATTTTCTCACTAATGAAGTGAGGAGCCAATATTTCTTTCTTCTGGCAATGGTCTTTAAAAAGAGAGGATCCCAACTTTGGAGAGTTCTTTCCCCCTTGGGTCTATTATGGGTTCTGGCCTCTCTGGTGTGCAGGCTTCGAAGCAAAGCCAAGAACAGATGCCAACATGCTGGGGAGAGCCAGCAGGAAAGGCCAGGGAGGCAGCCCATCTGGGGAGCTTCCCTCCCTGGCCGAATGCTCTCGTGGGCAAGACCCACCTTCCACATCCGACACAGGAGCCCAGCCCTCGGCCGCACCCCGTGGTGGGTGCCAGCAGGGAGGTGAGGGCTGTGGGAATTATAAAATGCCTTCCTCTGAAGTCAAATCAATTTTGAGTCCTAATCTGTGAGTCTGAGATGGGAACAAATAACTTGGGAGTGAAATAAAGATTTCTTAGGCTGTCAAGATTTATCTTATCAGCCTGAAGAGGTGGGATTCCAGCTAGCAACTGGCAGGTTTAAACAGCCATTTCAGAGGAAGTGTGAAAACAAGATGCAGAACAAAGGTTCCGATATAGGAGGGGTGCTGGTCGGCTCCTGGGGGCCCCTCCCCGAGATGGGAGCCAGACGCTAGCCAAACCTGTATGCTGTACAGGCAGTCTACACAAACAGTCCCTGCAATCACTTTTTGGGGTGAGGGTGTTTGGGGGTTGAACAAAAGTTGAAGAGCTATGGGCAGAAGCCTGGATGAGATGGTGTATGTTTGCTAGGACTTCTTTGAGGCATTTTCTTGCCTCTCTTCATGGGGAGCACCTGCCTTCTGGCCCTCTTGAGAATGTTTATTTTAGGAGTCCTCAAACCTAAAATGGGAGTTCACTGTCCCTCAGACCATTGGATAACTGGACTATAGTTATAAAACAACAACTATGAACACATTCCAATGAACACTGCACTTATCTTGATTCAAAGTAAAACGATGGAACAAATACAATGTTTAAAATGAAGAATGAATAAAGTTAAGTCAACAAACTTACCACTATTTCAATGGGAACTATGGTCCTGCTTTTAACTGAAAAGAGGTGTTGAGAGACAGAGAGGAGAGGAGTCCCACATATGCATACTACAGTCCCGGGATGTCAGTGGCTAAGTCAGTGGCTAAGCAGAACAAGCAGCAGCGGCAAAATCACCCAGTGGGCTGAATAAATGTCTTTGGTAGGCTGCACTCAAGGAATACTCAGGAAGTCTGGGACTCGCTCTTCTGTGGGTGCAGGAACCTCTTTATATATTACCTCCTCAGTACTTGCTTGCAAATCCCACTCTCTCAGAGGGATGCTTTCTCAAAGCATGCCCCTGAGTGGTACACAGGGATGTGTATGAGCGTCCCCTAGTAGTCCCATAGGGATGTGTGAGCAACCCCCTAGTGGTTCCATGAGGATACAAGTGAGCGCCCCCCTGGTAGTCCCACAAAGATGAGCCTGAGTGCTCCCCATTAAGGATGTATGTGTGTACCTAAGTCATCCCATGGGGATGTATGTGAATGGTCCCCTAGTGGTCCCATAAGGATATGTATGTGCTCCCTTGTGGTTCCACAAAGATGTGGGTACATGTGCTCCTAGTAGTTTAGTGACCCCAGGACTATGGTTAACCTACTCCCATACTAGCTGGCCTGAACCATTCCTTGATCTCGATGTCTAGATAGATCTTGGTAAATCAGATCACTAGGGCAATGCCCAATGCTGAGACTCTAGGGAACACTTGGGTCTTGAAATTTCAGGGACCTCAGGATTTATGTGGCCTCGGAGTAGTAATATTTCACCCCAGCTCTTCCTATATCTCTGCACCATCTCCATCTCCGTTAGTTTGAACTACTGCTTTCTTTTCTTAGGGAGCACTGTGGGCTGGGAGCACACACCCCAATCTAATAATGCTAGGGCTTAGCTTGATTCTAGATATGAAGACCCTGTTTCCAAAGATAGTCACATGCGAGGGGGACATGATTTTGGAGGAGACTGTTCAGCCTAGGAGATAGGAGGAGCACATCTTCAGAGAGAGGATGGATGATGGGAGGTGGATGAATGGATGGATTGTAGATAAATGGCTGGGGCTATCGGGGATGGATGGATGAACTGAAAATGGATGGATGCGGGATGGGGGCTGGAGGATGGATGGAGGATGGAAGTAAGTGGATGAATGGTGAGTATGGAGGGACGGTGGGTAAATGGTGGATGAGTGGAACAATGGCTAGATGGGATGTATGTGAGACTAGGTAGATGGGTGGTCAGTGTATTACTGGATGAACAGAGGAGGGATGGAAGAGAAAATAGATGGTGAATGGATTATGAATGGATGATGGATGGGTGAGTGAATGGAGAATGGATGGATGGTGGGTGCGTGGATGAACAGAAGAGCACTGATGCAGTTAAGTGCATTTCCCATGCATTCCTTCAGCAGTGAGGACCAGACCGCTCTGCGTTGCAGGAACACAGAAACCCTTACATGCATGGGCCCT
>PVKC010046945.1:0-11130 GCA_004027635.1 Crocidura indochinensis | reverse complement strand
TTTCTTTCCAGTGTTCAGGGCTTATTCTTGACTCTGTGTTAAGCAACTACTCCTATTTATTCCGAATGCAGGGAAACATGTGAAATATTGTGAATTGAACCCAGGACATTTGCATGCAACACAAAAACTTTACTTGCTGTATTAATATTCTGGCCCAGGGTCACTTTTTGAGAAAGTTCAGCTCACAAAAACTGACTTTAAACTTCCCTTATAGCCCAAAGACAAAATCTCATTTTTCTCTCTCCCCACCCCACTTAAAGTTTAGACCTTACTTGTTTTAGATTTTCCCACAAGATAGGAATCAGCATTTAGTTTTAGTGAGTTAGGTACATGAACTTAAATTAAATGTACATACATTTAGTACATGTCCACAACGTGACCCAGGTATATCCTCAGTTCCATATAGCCTCCCCCAAATCACTGTATATTGTGTTGGAGGCCCTCAGAAGCAGCCCTGACAGGTGAGCATGATAGATTCTGGCACTGTAGGGTGGTTTTAGTGTGAACCAGCTCTCAATTAAAACATTATTTTAAAAATATGAATCGACATCAAGGGACCAATCCATGAGAAAATTTATTGCTTATTTTGGAGATTACTGGTTTGTGCCAATTTTTTCTAAAAGCATCCTATTCTCTTATATCTATAAATCCCTTGTGATTTTGTATACAAGATGAATTTTGAGAAACAAAAATCTGTCATCTTCCAACCTGCTGTCTAATTGTCAATAAAACTTTCTTGAGCCATAACCTTTCTCCTTACTATTGGTTTTCCAATACCTATTGAACAAGATTTTGTCAGAATAGTACTGGGTCTTGTGAGGTGTTCTCTTATCTCAGTGATTAAATTACTCTCTTTGAACTGTTAAGTATTTAACTCAAAATGCCAGAAGTAATACGAATATCACAAATTACATGGACTTCAATTAATATTCTAAAATAACTAGATTGAATTAAACTAGCATTCTAAAACATAACCAATTTTGGGCTTGAGGGTTGCAATGAACTTATGAAACTTGAACCAACCTATTTTATTACTCAAAAATATTTAGGGTCATACATGGTGGTGCAAGATCTACTCCCAGTTTAATGCTCAGGAGTTGTGGGGCCAGAGCAATTGCACTATGAGCAGAGCATTTGCCTTACCTTACCATCCCTGGCATTTCATATAGTGAAATAATATTTATATGAAATAATTTCATATAATGCCACAAATCCCTGGCATTTTATATGGCTTCAAAGCACCTCAAAACATCTCAAACGAGTGAGTGGTAAGTGCAGAGCCAGGAGTAATCCTTGATCATCATCAGATGTGCCCCAAAACAAAATAAAACAAAACAAAATGCTCAGGGGTTTCTCTCTATGATGTTCAGTGGACTATGTGGTGTCAGGGATCAAACCTGGATCTTTAGCTTACCAAGCCTATGCTCAGCTCAGTTATTTTTCTGGTCCAAAATGTAAACAGTTTAAAGGAAGTCAGAAATATATATATATATATATATATATTTTTGGGGTGGGGGTCACACCCAGCGGTGCTCAGAGGTTATTCCTGGCTCCATGCTCAGAAATTACTCCTGGCAGGCACGGGGGACCATATGGGGCACCGGGATTCAAACCGATGACCTTTTGCATGAAAGGCAAACGCCTTACCTCCATGCTATCTCCCGGGCCCCAGAAATATATATTTTTAAATTCACTAAATACAAAATAAACAACAAAAAAGGTTCCGAAGGATAAATTAAATGCATAAGTGTTGTATTATAAATATTCAAAAAAATATTGGATGTAAGATAATAAGAAATGAGAGTAAATGTAATTTGCAAGATCAATTTAAAAGATTGGGTATTTTTTTTGTAATCTACTTTCCTACTTTTCCAATTAATAGTGAATTTATTACAGTTTTCTACATGATGCTTTGAAAATGTTGCATCTTTGGTTTTAAAACCTCAAGGCAGACAAACATTTTAGGTGATTAAAAAAGAGAAAGCGTTTAGAAAATGCAGCTCTTTAAAGCCTCTGGGAAAAATGTTGCAACATTCTTTATAATTTCATTACAGAAGATGAATAAATGTCTGTCAAATTAACTTCATTTAATTTCATAAATTCTGGAAGTGCAACAACAACAAATTGCAAATACTAGAGTACTTTTTGCTTCCCTCCAGTCCTTTCGTGGGTAATGTACTGTTTTCTACTACATTTAATATAAGCTCTCATTTAAAAATCTCTATTTCTGGGGCGGGGGGGAAATCTCTATTTCTGGATCCATAACGTATCAGTCAGCTCCAAGTGTAGAGAAAGGGGAGAAGAGTAATGGAGGAGAGCAGGGCTAGAGATTCTGCATTTGACTCTGGAATTTCCTAATTCCATTCCCTTGTGCAGGACCTTGAAAGCCCCAAATACCCCAAACCACAATTCTGGAAATCTCTATTTCTGGAAAATCTCTGGAAATCTCTTGATCTCTATTCCAGCAATCAATCTTCTTTCCTAAATCTTCTTTCCTAGGTAATCTAAGTCAATAAGCCTAGTTAACACTGTAGGTTGTCAAGTGATTTATAATGTAAATTTTATTGCCCAAAAGTAAACTACCCTTGCAACCAGAGCAATAATACAGTGGGTAGGGCTTTTGCCTTGCATGCAGCCAATCTGAGTTTGATCCCTGGCACTCCATAGTCAATTGAGTCCACCAGAAGTGATCCCCGAGTACAGAGTCAAGAGTAATCCATGAGCACAGCTGTGTGTGACTCAAAAACAAAAAACAAACAAAAAAACTATAGAAGTGAAATTTAATAAAGAAACTTCTCTACAACTTGGTGTCTTAAAACAGCAATTACACAAATAAATATAATAATTCTATGTCTATCCTTTTCCCTCTGACTGAAACTCAATCATGAGCAACTTTGTAACTGCGTATCTCATGGTTATTCAATTAAAGAATCTACTTATTAAAAAATACATAATTTATCATCTCATGAGTCAGCTGATCTGTCTTTTGGGTTTGAGGTAGCTCTAGTTCAGGCATACTCTTAGGCATACTCTGAATAATGAATTCTCTTAGGGCATAACACATTATCACTGCTGTTTCTTTTTATTTAATTTCTTATTTATTATAGTTTTGGGTTTTGAAATCATAGTTGGTGGTACTCAGAGTCCCTCTGTAGTTGACGGATTATATGGTACCTGGCATACAAACTGAATGAGGTTCTCAGAGCTCATACTCTGTGTGACTTCAACTCAGTCCCTATTTCATTTTACTAACAGAAGTTACCGAACAAAAATCAAGAGTCAAGAACAAGAAAATATACTAACTTTCATTTTGGAGTAAAGGTCTTCTTTTTATTTTATTTCATTTTATTGTTTTTGGTAGAGAAGTGGACAGGCTATTCTTAGGATTTACTTCATGTCTGTGCTCAGAGATCACTCCTGACAGGAGCAGGGGATTTTACATGGTGCTGATATTGAGCCTAGGTCAATATCAATATTTGTGCCAGGCAAGTGTTTTACCTGCTGCACTATTTATGGCCCTTTTCTGAGAGGACTTTCAGAGTCACAGACATAGAACAAAAAGTATTCAGAAAAAAATGCAAAGAAATGGAGAGACTGGGACCAGGACTGAGACTCGGTGGTAGAATACCTACCTGCACACCTGAGGCCCTGACCTTGATCTCCATTTCTAAATCAATGAACAAAATTTTGTTGTTGTTGTTGTTGTTGTTGTTGTTTTGAGGCCATAGCTGTCAATGTTCAGGGGTTATTCTTTGCTCTTTTCTCAGGAATTACTCCTGGTAGTGCTCCAGGGACCTTATGACTGTATGACCGAATTGAACCCAAGTTGGGCACTTGCAAGGCCAATGCCCTTCTAACTGTACACTCTCTCCAGTCTTTTAATAAATTTTATAACTGAATCAATGTATGGTATAGTAATAAAGTTGTTCATTACTGTGCGTCAGTCATACAATATCCAATACCCATCCCTTCACCAGTGCCCATTTCCTACCAACAATGTCCCTAGTTTCCTTCCCTTCCTCCCCACTCACTTCAGATATCAAATATCAATATCAGATATTTTTCTGATTCAAATATCAGATATTTTTCTTCTCTCTCTTTTTTCTTCTTCCTTTGTTTCCCTCTTAGACACTATGGTTTGTAATATTGTTACTAATGAGGTAATATGCATATTATTTTACCTTCTTTCAGCACCCAGTTCTTGTCTAGAGTAATCATTTTCAAATATTATCATGGTGGTTCCTTCACTGCCCTTCCTGCAGTCCCCAATTATTTGTGGCAAGATTCCACCATGAACTGGTCCTCCTGGCTCTTCACTCTATTGTCTTTGTGTATTATCATCACATTATTTTTATATATCCTACAAATGAGTGTGTTCTTTTCCTCCTACCCATTTTGCCCAGCATAATAGTTGCCATATCTGTCCATATATAAGCAAATTTTATGATTTCACTTTTCCTAATAGCTGCATAATATTCCATTGTATAGATGTACCACAGTTTCTTTATCCACTTCTCTGTTCTCCGACATTGTTTTCAGGTTCTGACTATTATGAATAGTGCTGCAATTAACATTGGAATGTAGAGGGTTCTTCTGCATTGTGCTTTGAGGTCCTTACGGTATATTCCCAGGGGTGATATTACTGGGTCATACAGACCTGAAACCATAAAGTCCACAGAAGCACATGCTTGAGGTTGAGAATTCTTTTGTTTTTAGGATTTTTTTTTTGGTTTTGTTTTTAGGCCAAACCTGGTGATACTCAGGTGTTACTCCTGACTTGAGACTCAAGTACCTTATCTGCTACATTGGCCCAAGTATCCATTTATTTTAAAAATCAATAGGTTTGTTTTGTTTTTGTTTCCTAGTAGAATTATGTGTTTATTGTTGTACTTTTAATATATTCAGATTATAGTTCATTTTCCCCTCCCCCCAAAATAGGCAGAATTCAACTGCTATTGACTGTTTTACTAAGCATATTCTGGATTTATTGACCTAAGAAATAAGTATTAATAGAGGTTAAATTGGGGGTCAATTTTTATTTCATGAGATTATAAATCTTGATTATGTTCATGGTTGGTTGGTCAATAATTCCCCATGTTTGCCATGTACTTATTATCATCAGGTTTTTATAATATGATACCAGCATGCAAGACAACAGTCAGAAGAGTAAATTTTTCATCAGTGAGACCTCATACAGTGCTCAAGGAGCACTTTTAACCCAGCCATTTATTATGAAGTTTTGATCACTGCCCAGGTCAAATCATGTGACTTGGGGAAAGAATAACTTTCTTCATTATTTTTACACTCAATTTATGCCTTCATTTCTCAAACTCGCACTCACTCACTCACAGGACATACACACAGATTACTCATCTTCTCCAGACCATACATCACAGTGAAAGAAAGGTATGGAGCATATGTGAGCGAGCATGGGATTTAAGGAAGGCGTGTCAGCTCGTTCATTCAGTAAAAATCTGAGGACAAGATTCTGACTCTTTTCTCTGTTTTAATATAGTGATAGATGATTCACCCCATGAGCAAGTACTAGTTTTTACTCTCAGGTAGGTGCTTCAGTTTACTACGCACCATGTTTTTTTTTCCAGCTTTAAATTCCTTCATTCATTAATTGCTCATAACAACCTCACAAGGTAGGTGCACTTTTTGTTCTGCATTATACCCATTAGATGACAAAACTGGCACAAAGTAATTTGATGACATGTCCAGGATGACACAATCAAGATTCACATCCTAGTAGTCGAATATAACTTGGTACTTGCTCAACCAATTCTTTTAAATAATGGGGATTTATATAAAACTAGAAGTTAACAATAATTACTACTGGGTGATAGAAATTTAGGTTATCTAAAAATAATTTTTCTCTGTTGCTTAACCATCAGCCCTTAATTTCTATTTATTTTTTGCAAAGTTTTCAGGAAATCTAAAAATAGTGATAAATTACTACAGTAAATTTATAATTTAAATTCAGAGAAGAAACCCAAAAGACAGAGGTGAGCTACAGATGTTTAAGGAAATATAAGAACTTCACTTGGAAGGAATCCCTAAGCTAAAACAGAAATAGTACTGGAAACGATCAATTAGTAACATTTCTATATAAGTTCAGAATGTGATCAGGGATAAGTAAGAAAACACTTGCTCCAATAGTAACTTACCTATCTAACTTATCTAACCCCTCTCTTTTTCTGTTTGTCTGTCTGTCTTTATTTCTCTGTCCCCTATCTATCCATTCAGCACCATATCAATCTGTTTTTCTATTGCAAGAGGCCCAGGGGTAAGTAACAGTTTTCACTGGTTTAGATACACAACAATATTGTCAACATTGATCTCAGAAAAGCAAGTGATCCTATCTGCTAGAGACTTCATCTTCTGACTATCAGATCTGTGTGTTTGTACTTAATGTCCCATGCACCAGAAATTGACCTACCTGGATATTAGTTGTAACCAGCAGTGTCAATACACAGTATCATCAGGTTTTTTTTTTCAGTCTTTATCATTCTGGTGGTTATGTGATGTTATCTCATTATGACTTTATTTTGTAGTATATTTATATCCAGATGGTTATTTCTTATTTTATGTGTTCGTTTGTGAATGCCTATTCATATCTTTTATCTATTTTATGTTTTGGGTTATTTTTTTCTTTATGAAATGTGAGTGCTATTTATTTATTCTGGGTATAAATCCTCTGTTGAATCTGTTTTCTTACTCACTTACACTACACAAATAAAATATACAGAGAAATTTTTATACATCTAAGTGCAGGTTATTGGTAACTTAATCCAAACATATTGCTTCATTTCACTTAGAATGTAGAAGGAAATTTACAGATTGAGTATGCATTATGTGTGAAATAATATAGGAACAATTTCTCAGTTTTTTTAATTTTTGATGCTTATAGTTTGCAATATATTTAAAAGGAATTAAACTAACCTAAGATGTTTTTACTTTATTTGTATCTTTTACCATAAAAAGTCATGTGGGATTTGTCCCAGCCTTGTATTTGGAATGATGCCTGACTCTAAGGATAACTCCCTCAGTGGGAGGGAGATGATATTCTACCAACTGGAACTTCCATTATGTTAGTGCTGACATTCTCTAGATTAAAATCAGAGACAATTCAAATAAGAGTTTGAAATTTCTTCTTCCATTTCTAATAATTTGAGTCTTTGAAGTTCACTTCAGTTGAATAGAAGATCTATGTGTGACTGTTTTAACACTTGACCATGTATGGTAAATATCTGTGGGGAGATGTCCACATTAAAAGTAGAAGTTGGTTTTCTTTGTTTCAGACCATCCATTAAGGCATAGTCAAGTGGCATATTGCTTGCACACTCTGTACTTGCCTCTCACCACCACTTCAAGGATTACAAATGTAATGCAAAAAAAAAATTAAGCACCATGCAAAATAATAATAAACTAACTTTATTTTTCTATCACACTCACCTGCACTACAATATATTTCTGCAAAGGAGTGATACATCCAAACAATCACAAATCTTTTGTTGTTGTTGTTGTTGGTTTTTTGTTTGTTTGTTTGTTTTTGGTTTTTTTTTTGGTATTTGATTCACACCCAGTAGTGCTCAGGGGTTACTCCTGGCTCTGTGCTCAGAAATTGCTCCTGGCAAGCTTGGGGGACCATGTAGGATGCCGGGATTCGAATCACTGTCCTCCTGCATGCAAAGCAAACACCCTACTTCCATGCTATCTCTCTGGCCCCACAGCCACAAATCTTAAAGAATTAAATTTTAAAGGGAAGTTGAGAGTGGTTTATCAAATCATATACAGGAAAAAAAATCAAAGTTTATTTTAATTTTATATTTATTTATTTTGATTTGAGGGCCAGACCTGGTTGTGCTCAGGGCTTCCTCCAAGCTCTGCATCCCAGGATAACTCCCAATAGTGCTGAGGGACCATATGTAGTGCCAGGGATTGAATCTAGGTTAGCAGTCTGGAAGGCAAGCATCCTACCTGCTGTGCTATCATTCCATCCCTGAAGGTTACTTTTTTTTTTTTTTGTAGTTTTTGGGTCACACCTGGCAGTGCTCAGGGGTTACTCCTGGCTCCATGTCAGAAATTGCTCCTGGCAGGCACGGGGGACCATATGGGGCACTGGGATTCAAACCGATGACCTTTTGCATGAAAGGCAAACGCCTTACCTCCATGCTATCTCCCGGGCCCCTGAAGGTTACTTTTTAAATTGCACTCTACTGGGAAAGGACAATCACAATATGATTCATTCAAGTTTTAATATGTGTTTTATAACTTTCTTTTCATTTTGAAACATAGATTATGTTGCATATGAGAGTGAGAAAACTCTGTTTACCAAAGTTTTAATTTATGGCTATTTACTAAACATCCAACTTAAGTTCTGCAATGTGCTGGACAAAGTAGATGACTTAAGAAAAGTATATTCATGAAAAGGGGTGGTATTAGCATTCTTTGAACAGCTGGAGAACAATGTGGTGAGCTTTGTGTTATAGACTCCAAGTGTGACGGGAATTTAACAGAGACTATCCTAATGTGATCAAGCAACTGGAAGAGGGACAAAACTGGGTATAAAATACAAGATAAACTTGGGATAAAAGAATGAAAAAAAGTAGCATGAGCAAAGATCCCATAATTTAATATATTAAAAAAATAGTAACTTATTTTCCATAGAAGTCATCAAAACATTAAATTATTCAAAAAATTTAAGAAAAAATCCCATTTGCAATATCCTCTAAAGGAATTAAATATATAAGTATAATAAGATAAAAAAATGTGTTTACTGAAAACATAACACTGGTCAAATTAACACAGACACAAATGCTAAGACATGTTGTGTAAATAAAATAATTATTGATGTTTCTAAAATTCTCATATTACTTAAAGCAATATTCAGGTTCTATGCAATTCTTACTGATGTTTTTATCAATAACATGCTTACATAAATAAAAGCAGATGATCCTAAAATAAATATGGGCCAGCAAAAGACCCTGAAAAACCAAAGTTCTTTGAGTAAGAAGACTAAATCTAGGGGCCAGAGCAAAAGCATAGTGGTAGGGCATTTGTCTTGCATGCAGCCAACCTGCAGCAACTCTGGTTTGATTCCTGGCATCCCATATGGTCCCCCAAGCCTGCCAGGAGCGACTTCTGAGTGCAAAGTCAGGAATAACCTCTGAGCACAACCAGTTGTGACCCAAAAGACAAAAATAAAATAAATAAACTAGAGAATTTATATCTAACTAATCTCTTCAATAAATGATGTTAGAAAAATAGTAATCCACATACAAAAGAATAAACTTAATCCCTTCATTCAATTATACATATCAAAATCAAGGTGAACTACAGACTTAAGTGTAAAATCTGAAACTATAAAACTATTAGAAAACGGGGGGGGGTGTCTTTACTCAGACAAAAAAATCATGAGGAAAAACACTGACTTTGATATAAGTGAGTTCTTGGCAATGACACCATAAACACAGACAACAAAAATAAAAGTAGATAGTACATCAAACTATAGAATTTCTACCCAGTGAAAGAAAAAAAAAACACAGAAAAGGTAGGTTCAATAATGGGTTTTAAGAAAAATGAGAAATAACTACATTCTGAACTGTCCTAATAATGAGAATATATGAGGGAAATGGAAAGCCTATCTAGACTACAGGTGGGGGTTGGGTGGGGAGGAGAGCAAAAGCATAGTGGTAGGGCATTTGGTGAAGAGGGAGATTTGGGACATTGGTGATGGGAATGTTGCGCTGGTGATGGGTGGCGTTCTTTACATGACTGAAACCCAAACACATATATGTATGCAATCAAGGTGTTTAAATAAAATAAAATATATTATTAAAAAATAGGTTCAATAATGGATAAAAAGCATTTGCTAACCAAATACCTGATAAAAAGTTAATGACCAAAATAGAAAAATAAACCCTTACAGCTTAATTTCTTCTCCTCAAATAATTCAATTAAAAAATGGGCTAATGATTTGAATAAACATGTTTTCAAAGAAAACATACAAAAACATCCAATGGCCAACAGATACATAAGATGTGCAATATCATTAATCAGACAATCCAAATTAAAAATTAAGGAAATATGGGCCAGAGAGATAGCATGGAGGTAAGGCGTTTGCCTTTCATGCAGAAGGTCATCGGTTCGAATTCCAGCGACCCATATGGTCCCCTGTTCTTGCCAGAAGCAATTTCTGAGCATAGAGCCAGGAATAACCCCTGAGCACTGCCGGGTGTGACCCAAAAACAAAAAAAAATTAAGGAAATATGATTGCACACAGTGCAGAATAACTTTTATCTAAATAAACATATAGATGTCAGTAGAGAAGAAGGCAAACAGGAACTAATATGTTAACATATATTAATTATATTACACTGATATGAATTTTTGTAGC
Source organism: Crocidura indochinensis (assembly GCA_004027635.1). Classification (NCBI taxonomy): domain Eukaryota; kingdom Metazoa; phylum Chordata; class Mammalia; order Eulipotyphla; family Soricidae; genus Crocidura; species Crocidura indochinensis. The sequence goes on along the minus strand of PVKC010046945.1, from coordinate 728 downwards.
CCCTGTTGAAATAGTCTTTATTTTAGTAAAAGCTAGAGTTAAAAATATTATATAATGCTGCAATTTTATTCTTAGTAAAAACTGGAAGGAAGAAAGAAATCAGAAACAAAGAAACTGAAATCAGAATTATGAATAGTTGTACTTCCTTGTAAACTACGGCATTATTCACAATGGTCATGATGTGCAAATGCCCAGTGAAACAAATGATAAAAGAAAAATTGTTCCACCCATATAATGGTATACAGTGTTGATGGTGATGGTGATAATGATGATATTGAGATTTTATTGAGTTACAAAATTACAAAAATATTTGTAATTTAATTTCATGTTTACATTGTTCTAAGAATTTCACCACTACTCTTCAATAATGTCCCCAATTTCCCTCCCAAACAGCCCCTGCACAGCCTGCTTCTGTGGAAGTCACTTTTCCCCTTTCTTTTTCTAATTTTTTGAAATAAAAACAGCTTTTATTTTCAGGTACTGAGAAAGGTGAGGGAGAGGATAAGAAAGAGAGTAACTTTCTCTAGAGAAAGTAGGGGCTTTTCCAAAAGTAGAGTCCCAGTTCATATCATAGTTTAAGTAGGAAAGTTTGAAAGTACACATCTCAAGATGGGAAACACAGGTGACATATGCTTGGACAACATGTATCCAGATCACACATGTACTTCTTTTTCTTAATTTATCCCCCCTTGCCCCAATGGTTTCCTACTGAAGACCAGTTCTCTGCT
>PVKC010046944.1:0-11098 GCA_004027635.1 Crocidura indochinensis | reverse complement strand
CGGGCTGGGTGCAATATTCTCAGTGAGGCATTCATTTCTTTCAGTCTTGTCACAATATCCCACCACTGTCTTCTGGCCTTGAGAGTTTCTTGTGACATGTCTGCTGTAAGTCTCAGGCATGCTCCTTTGAATATAATTTCCCTTTTTGATCTTGCTGCATTCAGTATTCTATCTCTATCTATAGGATTTTTCATTGTAATCATGATGTGTCTGGGGGTGTTTTTCTTTGGGTCTCTTTTGGCTAGTACTCTTCGGGCATGCAGAATTTGATTGCATGTAGTCATTAACTCTGGTATTGTCTCTTTGATGATGTCTTTGACAGTTGATTCTTCGTGGTAATCTTCTACTTGGGTCTCTGGGACTCCAATGATTCTTATGTTGTTTCTTTTGGGTTTATCAAAGACTTCAATTTTCATCTGTTCACATTCCTTGAGTACTTTTTCCATTGTCTGATCGTTTGTCATAAGTTTCTTTTCCCATTTCTTCTGCTGTGTTGAGTTTTTGTGCATCTCATCTTCCAGTACTCCGATTCTCTCTTCAGCTGCTGAAACCCTGGTGTCGAGGGCATCCACTGTGGTTTTCAGTAGAGCTACCGTGTTTTTCAGGCCTGCTATTTCAGTTTGGAGTTTTTTGAGTTCTGTCTTTGTGTTCTGTTCTGATCGATCTATGCTTTCTTGGAGTTTTTTTGAGTTCTATCTTTGTGTTCTGTTCTGATCGATCTATGCTTTCTTGGAGTTTTACAAGCATACTCCATATTTCTATTTTAAGTTCCTTATCTGAGAGATTAAACAGAGGGTTGGGATTTTTAAGATCATCCAAAACATCATCCTCATTCTCAGTGCATAGTGTTTGCCTACGAGCTTTCCGCATTGTCACGCCAGTAGTGTGGTTTTTCCTGCGTGTTGTAATGGGGTTTATTGGTTAGAAAGGGTGTGCGGCCGCGAAGCCGCTGGGGCTCCAAGAATTCAGCAAAGAAAGCAGCACAGAGAGTCCCCTCAGTTCACAGTTCCCCCAGTAGAGCGCAGTAGGGCGGAGTCTCCCGTAGGAGGAGCAACCAGCTCTCCAATTGGGAATCTCCTTAGCCAGCCGGTTCTTACTCACTGATTAGTCAGCTGGCAGCCCCAGCTTGCAGCGACCTCTGGATTCACTTCCCAGGGCTCTGGTCTTTGGGGGGAGCTCCAAGAATTCAGCAAAGAAAGCAGCACAGAAAGAGAGTCCCCTCAGTTCACAGTTCCCCCAGTAGAGCCCTCTCTTTTCTTTTTCTTCTTTTTCTTGTCTCTTTATCCTATCCTCCTTTACCTTCTCCCCCTTCCTTCTCCTTTACCTTCTCTTCTTTTCTACCTCCTCCTTCTCCATTTCCTCCTTCTTTTTCTTCTCCTCTTCTTCCTCATCCTCCACTTCCCTCAACTCCCTCTCACTGGGTGGAGTGTGAGGAGGTTCAAGTTAAATTACTAACACCACATGGTTACCTGAGCAGTGGGTGGTCTGAAGTCTGAAGTAACCAACCACACAGAAGGAACCAAAAGCTCTGATGGTCAAGCATCTTGTTAAGATGGTACAACACAACAAGGACTCTAGAGTATTTATCTTCACTAGCAAAAGTGTCATCAAAGCACTAAAAGTGGACTTGCCATTTGGAGTCCTATGCATGAAGATTTGGCCAGTGTGAAAGGTAGTATGCTTGGTTTTTTTGTGTCCTCCTGCTTCATGTTTGCTGGAGTTGTTTTGACTGCCAGGGGTCTGACACAACAAATTTTACCCCGAGAAATATGTAATTCTAGTGAAAGGGGAAAAATGAAACATTTTTCCCTTGTCCTCCTACTAAAACATGGACCTGGCTCCTAAAGTCTCAGTTTGTTAATGGAATAGTTTTTCTGTCCCATTTCTCTGGCAAGATCCTGTTATAGAGCTAATTCAGATGCTAGTGGACAGGTTGGTATGTCTTCACCCGGAGAGGGCATTAGATGCTTTGGTATGCTTTGGAGGGTGGTAGCAGAAATCTGGGGACCTTCCTTATTTCCCAAGACAATTGTGTGGGGGACATGGCTAATGGTAGGTATCTTGTCCTGGGATAAAACTTGAGGTATGCTGGGAGCCAGGAAGGTTAGAGACCCATGGCCATAGGCCCTTTAATCTCTGTGCTATCCCATCCTTCCTTTCAGGGTTACTAAAATTGAAAGAAATTTTGGTTTTAGGGCTACACATAAAAATGGCGTCCCTTCCTGAAACAACAATCCTTTACACAATTTTCACAACATACTTGAAGTTGGGCTAAGACAAGGATCTAATGTTGAACTTGAGCTGTGCCACATTAAAATGGTTTCAATAAATAACCAGAAGGCAAAAATAAATTCTTACTGCTTTGTTTCTGAGTGCTTGTTTCCCTGCTTACTTGGAATGCATAGCTGGGTTAAGGTTTTGGGTGGCAGAAATAATTCAGGGGTACATATTTCTTTTATACATAGCTTTATTTTATATGTGTTTGGGAGCAGATATGGTGGAAGAATTTTAATCTGTGATTAGTATGTGGTTGAAAACCATTGGTCCAAGGCATGTAATTGTACATCAAAAATTCATTTGAAGATGAATCAGTCTAGGATTTTCTCTTAAGTTTTCTACAAAATGCAGATACTAAAGCTTTTTTTATAACTATTACATAAGATAATTGAATACAAATATGGCAAAAACTCTATATATAATCTTGTTCTTGGCATTGTGACTTTATGGCTTCTCCTATTGCTTGGTTCTAAACCGAAACTTGGTCACTCACTCCATTGGGACATTGTCTCAGTTCTGAATTCTGGCTTGAAAGTTCTTTTCCTGGGGCCAGAGAGATAGCACAGCAGTAGGGCATTTGCCTTGCATGCGGCCAACCTGGGACAAACCTGGGTTTGATCCCTGGGCATCCCATATGGTCCCCTGAGCCTGTCAGGAACATTTTCTTTTTCTTTCCTTTTTTAAATTTAAGAATTACTTTATTTATACACTGTTGTTACAGGGTTACTCATAATAGATTTTTTCACAGATACAAAGTTGTTCATGATTGAGTTTCAGTCCTGCAATGTACAACACCTTTTACCAGTGAACATTTTCTGTCACCAATGTCTATAATTTCCCTCTCATCCTCCCCACTGCCTGCTTCTGAGGAATTTTACCTCTCTCTCATCTTTTATTTTTTTTCTCTGTTTAGACACTGTACTGTGGTTTGCAATATTGTTAGTGAAGGATTATCATTCATATCCCTTCATCTCCTTTCAGGATTCAAGTCTTGTCCAGTGATCATTTCCAACTTTCCTTGTCATATCCTTCTCTGCCCTAACTGCAATATTATTGCCACTTTAACAACATCTTCTAGCTCTATTCTCTGTATAAACTCAATTATTCAGAAACTATACTAACAATAAGTTGTAATGTATTAAATAACTTGTTTTAGAAGGTGCTTTTATTCACAACATAAGTATATAGTCAATCTTCTACCTTCATAAGCACAAACGCACACCCCTCTTTCTTAATAGTTTCCTGGGTTTCAAATGTATATAGTATTTAATAATTTATTGACTTATGAATTTACTCCCCAACTTTTCACTCTTTAGTAAGAGCAATAATAATAAACCTGTGTTTTTGTTGAGTATCTTGTGCAGATCTTTCTTTAGGTGTCTTTATATATTTATATATTTACCTTTGGAGTCAATTCCTGCAAGTTTAATGCTTGGCTCAAAAGGTTTCCAGGAGCAATTTCTAAGAGCAGAGACAGGAATAACCTCTGAGCGCTGCTAGGTGTGGCCCAAAAACAAAAACAAAAAAAGTTCCTTTCCTGTTTCCAGTAATATCCCAGAACCTTGTTTAGCTGCTTGTTGTTGGGAGATGAGAGACTCTACAGGGAAAGATGAATTATTTTCACTGAAGCCATACAAGGGCAGGTCCCTACCACACAGACCTGTGAGCTAGCTCAACAGACACCAGAAGAACCATCTTTGTCAGCCCATCCCAAAGGACAGACTTTTAGAATCGTGAACCAAATAGTACATGCTTGTTTCTAAAATGCTGCATTGGGGACAATGACACATCAAGTGAATTGACATCCAAAGGAAGAAATGCCACCCTAGACAATTCAGTTTGGAAGTGCTCTATCAGATACAACAGAACCTGCTTCTTTTCTGCAACATTTGCCATAATGCTCTTATGCTTTCTGTCATTTGGGAAGCTCTAGGAAGAGTAGATATAATGTGTCATGTTTACTAATCTAGAAAAATCTGCCTCCCTAACTTTGATGAACATCAGAAATTCAGTATGTATTATAATTGAATATTAGGGACTCAGGGAAGATTAGTGCATTGCATTTTTAAAAAGTATTTGGCTCACTGAAGTTTTCTTTTTTTATAATTTTGTTATCATATTAAAATATTATGAATAGGGACTGGAGCTATAGTACAGCAATAGGGCAGTTACCTTACACAGGGACAACCAAGGTTGGGCCTGGGTTCTTGTCATCCCATATGGTCCCACAAGCCTGCTAGGGGTGATTTCTGAGAGCACTTCTGAGTGTGGCCCAAAACCCCCCTAAAAATCACAACTTAGGCACAGAAGTCTAATATTTAAAACTGCAAATTTAAATAAATGAAAAGAAAAAAAAACTACAAACTTGCTGAGGACAGAGAACTTCATTTTCAACATGTATACAGCAGTTTTCTCAGGATCTAAAATTGTGAGTCTGGGATTGAGAGAAAGGACAGTAGATGGGGCACTTAACTTTCATATGGCCATTACCCAGATTTAATTGCCAGCCCTCCCTTAGGGTTTCCTGAGCCTGCCAATAGTGATCCTTGAGTACAGAGGCAGGAATAAATGCTGGACACAGTTGGCAGTTGACCCCCAAACCCATAATTAAAAATAAATAAATAAATAATAAATAAAACAATGAGGGGAGGAAAATTGAGCTGTGAGCTAGAGTTAAGATAGTAAATGGGCTCGGGGTATGTTCCCGAAGTGGAATTTCTGGGTCAAATGGAAACTCAGTTCCTAGTTCTTTTATTCTTATTGTTTTGTTTTGATTTGGGACTGCACCACCACTGGGAGGTTTGAGGGACCATTTGGGATGCCCGGGATCAAACCCAGTTCTGTTCAGGTCTGCAGAATTCAAGGCAAATGTCCTTCCTCTGTGTTATCTCTCTGTCCCATTGCTGTCCCTTTTTGTTTGCTTTTTTTGTTTTTGGGTACAGCCGGCTGTGCTCAAGGGGTTACACCTGGTTCTGCACTCAGAAATTGCTCCTGGCAGGCAGGGGTACCAAATGGGATGCTGGGATTCAAACCACCATCCATAATGTATCAGTTGCATGCAAGGCAAATGCCTTACTGCTGTGCTAGCTCTCCAGGACCTGCTATTCTTTTTGATGAATGACTGTCTTTGTCATTTGTCACTTGATTTGCATCTTCTCAATGATTAGTGATACTGAGCATTTGTTTATATTCCTTTTGACTGTTTGTAATCATTTGTTGAGGAAATTTCTCTTCATCTCTCCTCAGCTGGGCTGTGGTGGGCTTAACAGTCTCTAGCTCAGTGTGGCTGATTTGACTGGGATCAGTTGTCTTCTCATCTGAGAACCCAGGCTGACAGTCAGCTCTCAGACATGGGCTATTTTCACTACAAAGCAGAACCAAGCCATCCAGGAGCTCATATACTGCTTCTGCGCTGGTGGTATGAATGTCGTCTATCTATGTTCCAGTGACCAGAGCAATTCCATCAAGATCAAAATTAGGGGAACCGTATTAACAAAGCATTTCTGAGTGCTGTTTTGCCCTTTTAATGAACTTCTTTGATTGTAAGATGGACTGCCACGAAGGATGACAAGGAACCATGTCAAATGCTGATTGGGCATAAAATGTGTTTTATGGAAATGTGCCAGGACCACTTTCAGTTCACCTCCATGTACACATCTGCCAATGGCCACGGCTGTTTAGATTTTGCTTTATAGAAGTAGTCCTAGCATGTTGTAATTGCCTTATGTAATTAAAAAGGCTATTTATTTATCAAGTTTTCAATACTATTTATTCTTTTATTTTTATTATTACTTTTTGGGGGGGTTGGGCCACACCCAGCAGTGCTCAGGGGTTACTCCTGGCTGTCTGCTCAGAAATAGCTCCTGGCAGGCACGGGGGACCATATGGGACACTGGGATTTGAACCAACCACCTTTGGTCCTGGATCGGCTACTTGCAAGGCAAACACCGCTGTGCTATCTCTCCAGGCCCTCATTTATTTTTTTATTGGTTTTTGGGTCACACCTAGTGGTGCTCAATGGGGCCGGGCGGTGGCGCTGAAGGTAAGGTGCCTGCCTTACCGCGCTAGCCTTGGACAGACGGCGGTTTGATCCCCCGTGCCCCATATGGTCCCCCAGGCCAGGGGCCACTTCTGAGCGCATAGCCAGGAGTAACCCCTGAGCGTCACTGGGTGTGACCCCCCCAAAACAAACAAACAAACAAACAAACAAAAGTTACTACTGTCTCTATGCTCAGAAGTTGCTCTTGGCAGGCTCCAGAGACCTTATGGGATGCCAGGATTCAAATCGGGGTCCTGTGTTGGCCACATGCAAGGCAAATGCCTTATTGCTGTTCTATTGCTCTGGCTCCCAAAATACTATTTATTAATTTTTGTATGTTTTAAAATACAAAGTAACTTTTTTTCCAGCTGAAAATTAAGATCAAAATTAGTGGGATGAGGAAAAAAAATCTTTTTTTATTTTTTTTGGTTTTTGGGTCACACCCGGCAGTGCTCAGGGGTTACTACTGGCTCCATGCTCAGAAATTGCTCCTGGCAGGCACGGGGGACCATATGGGGCACCGGGATTCGAACCGATGACCTTTTGCATGAAAGGCAAACGCCTTACCTCCATGCTATCTCCCGGCCCCCAGGAAAAAAATCTTGAGCAGACCTTGAGAGAGGAAGATGAGTGCACATGACTCCATCTAATACAGGGAGAGAATAGTTATGGAACAAAGAGATGATAAAACTGTGAGGAAGGGGCTGCTGGATAAGGGAATGCAGGATAGGATCTTTGCATCAAGTATGTAGTCAGTTAACAAGTTCAGGAGAGATGGGGATAGAAAAGTCAGATGTCTCTGCTCTGGTCAATTCTCCCTGTGTTTGTGCCTCTTTGGAATCCAAAGCAAAAGAGTTTATTCCATGTCCTTAGATGGTAGGACTGAAGATAGAAGAGAAAGAATCTGGAGAGGAAAATGCAAGATTACTTAGTTTCTTCTTAAAGACACTACATATGATTCATAATAAGGACATTAACATTGAAGAAAATCTATCACAAGCATTTCTTTAGAACCCAGCGACTTTTCATTCCTAAATGGCTTAGGAGGAATTCATGCTGGAGGTTCATTAAAGTTAAAAGGAGGAGAAAAAATTAAGATGACAATAAATCTTTCTCTAGATCATGCTATAAATCTCAGGAAAAAGCCTTTTGGGTGACATAAGGCATAACCTTTAACAGCTAATAACCTAGAAACTGTTTGCATCTGACCATTCTTTGTCCCTAAGTGGTTTCCATCCAACATTGTCATTTATCTTGTGATATTTACATTATTGTGGGAAGCTGTGCTGTTTTTTTTCTTTTTTCAGTGAGTCTGTGATAAAAATAAACTCACCAGTGTAAGATGAATGCTAACTTACTCACAGGCATCATTTATAAGGAACTGGAGCTAAGCTGACTCAGCCAGATGCATAGGGTTCATATCTCCAACATTAATTTGGAGATGTTCATCTGCGTATTTAAATAGTGAACACATGAACAGAAGCTTTATAGTTTCCAAAAACTCCTGGAGGTCATGGTGAAGGAGGCAAAGGCTCTTTGCCTAGCTCTGCATTTTTCAGCTAACTTTCTCTGCTCCAATTCTTCTCCAGTTTCTAGAGGTGTGGCAGCTTCATTTTCTCCTGGAGTGTCTAGCTCTCTGCAACTGCAAGCTTGGCTCTCCCTATGAGATTGGAGAAGCTTCTTACACCTATCCGAAGAAACAAAGAGTGATGCATATCCTGAGATTGTTCTTTTAACCCTTTTTTTTTTTTTTTGGTTTCTGGTCCACACCCAGCAGTGCTCAGGGGCCACTCCTGGCTCCATGCTCAGAAATTGCTCCTGGCAGGCACGGGGGACCATATGGGGCACCGGGACTCGAATCGATGACCTTCCACATGAAAGGCAAACGCCTTACCTCCATGCTATCTCCCGGCCCTTTAACCCATTTTTTAGCTACATTTCCCCCATCCTTAGAGTGGCTAAGCCTGAGACATTGAAGGAATGCATCTCTTCTTTCTTGGCCCTCTCCTCCCCTCTTCTCTCGTTCTCTTCCTTCTCTTCTCTCCTCCCCTTCCCTGCCCTCCCCTCTCTTCTCTTCTCCCCTCTCCTATCCTCTCTTATCATTTCCTATCCTCTATCTTTCTCTCATCTACTCTCTTCCATTATCCTACATTCCATTCTATTTCAGGTATGTGAACATTAAGATTCCGAAAATGTTGAAATCTCAAGTTGGTACAGTTTGTATTGTATTCACCACATATAGATAGCTTTAGAGACTTTATGTCCATTTCTGAGTTCAAGAGTCTTTAAAATTACTCTATCTTATATCCTAATCCTTAGAGAAACATCCCTACTTCCTGAAGTTGCTTTTATAATTTACTGGGGAAAATGCCTTTTAAGGCATTTATGAGAATTTTCACAATGTCTTCTATTCTGACTAGGACATTATACTGTTCAAGAGTGAGAGGAAAATCTCCAGCATCACCATCCAGAATCATGAAGTGGGGTGTGTGTGTGTGTGTGTGTGTGTGTGTGTGTGTGTGTAACTACAATATCCATTTATATATTCCCTTCTCCCCCCCCTTTTTTTTGGGTCACACCTTACTATGATCAGGGCTTACTCCTGCTCTGCTCAGTGTTTATTCCTAGTGGTGCTCAGGGGGCCAAATGTATTGTTAAAAATTCCATTTTTTGCTTGTTTGAAATCATCTGAATTAGTATTACATTATTATCTGGCATGGCACAAATGCTCAAACACAGTGAAGCCTCAAATTACCTAGAAAATATTCATTAATATCTTTAATTTACATATTACCAAGCCTATATAATTTTTTATTTTTATATATTTATTTTGATCAAAGTGGACTACAAATCTTTCACAGTAATATTTTAGGTACATAGTGATATCGAATCAGGGGTGTTCCACCACCAATATTGTCCTCTCTCCACCCCTGTTCCCAGCATATACCCTATATTCCCCTCTTTTATCCCCCAACTGCTACAATAGGTGGTTCGCTCTGTGTCTAGTATGTTGTAATTGGGTGTCAATGCTGTTGTCATTGGCTTTGGATTTGGTGCTTAATTTTGATCCTTTTTTATTTCTATTTAATGTTCTTCTGACTGTTTGGTCTCGTTACCCTCCATTATTTCCCTTTTATTAGTGGATTGAAACAAGATGGTTCAAGTTGTGTGGTTCTGTTTAAAGGAAAGAAAAAAAAATAAAACAAAATGGGGCAAAAATCAAATAAGCAAAAAAAAAATGAGAGGAGTCCTTTTAGAGGCTATATCTATCAGTTTAAGAGCAGGGTGGGAGAAGGAAAAAAACATAATAACAATACAAAAAATAAATAAATAGATAAATAAAATAAAAGATAAAAATACCAAGCAAGAGCCCAGAGAGATAGCACTGCGGCGTTTGCCTTGCAAGCAGCTGATCCAGGACCAAAGGTGGTTGGTTCGAATCCCGGTGTTCCATATGGTCCCTGTGCCTGCCAGGAGCTATTTCTGAGCAGACAGCCAGGAGTAACCCCTGAGCACCAAAAACCAAAAAAAAAAAAAAAAATCAAGTCAAAAAAATCTTGAAAGGCAGCAGGTCCTTTCTTTTCCTTATCTTCAAACAGAACTACATAACTTGAACTATCTTGTTCTGCCTCACAAATTGAGGGGGAAATAATGGAGGGCACCAAGACCAAATAGTCGTATGAACATTGAATAGAAATAAAAAATGATCACAGTTAAACTCCAAATCCAAAGCTAACTTACAACAAAAATCAATACCCAATCTACCACAAGCTAGACACAGAAGGAACCACTTAAACTAGCAGCCCAGGGGGCAAATATAGGATGCATGCTGGGAACAGGGGTGTAGGGAGGACAACATTGGTGGTGGGAATGCCCCCAATTCAATGTCACTATGTACCTAAAATACTACTGTGAATAGTTTGTAATCCACTTTGGTCAAAATAAAGATTATCAATAAAAAAAATAAAATAAACCAGAAATAATATCCAGAGACAATAGAGATGAGGGCTGGAAGGACCAGTCCATGGCAGGAAACTTCCTATAAATATCTGGAGAGTGCAAATAGGGCTGAAAAGGAACTATTGTGATGGTGATAGTTGGAAATGATTACTCTAGAAAAGAATTGGGTGCTAAAATGAGATAAAGCTATAGGCATGACACTTCTCAGTAACAATATTGCAAATCAATGTGGCTAAAAGGGGAGTACAAGAAAAGGAAGTGAGAGGAGAGGGAGAGAAAAGAAAAGAAGTATAAGAAGAAAAGAAGAGGGCCGGAGAGGTGGCGCTAGAGTTAAGGTGTGTCTGCCTTGCAAGCGCTAGCGTAAGACTGACGGCGGTTTGATCCCCCAGTGTCCCAATATGGTCCCACCAAGCCAGGGCCAATTTCTGAGCGCTTAGCCAGGAACAACCCCTGAGCATCAAACGGGTGTGCCCCAAAATAAAAAAAAAGAAAGAAAGAAAGAAAAGAAGAAAAAGAAGAATGAGGAAAAAAGAAGAAAAAGAGGGGCCAGAGAGGCGTTTGCCTTGCATGAAGAAGGACAGTGGTTTGAACCCCGGCATCCCATATGGTCCCCTGAGCCTGCCAGGGGTGATTTCTGAGCATAGAGCCAGGAGTAACCCCTGAGTGCTGCTGGGTGTGACCCAAAAACTAAAACAAAAAATAAAAACAAAAAAGAAGAAGAAGAAGAAGAAGAAGAAGAAGAAGAAGAAGAAGAAGAAGAAGAAGAAGAAGAAGAAGAAGAAGAAGAAGAAGAAGAAGAAGAAGAAGAAGAAGAAGAAGAAG
>PVKC010046943.1:0-11145 GCA_004027635.1 Crocidura indochinensis | reverse complement strand
TCACCACTCCTATTCAACATAGCACTGGAAGTACTCGCTATAGCGATTAGGCAAGAAAAAGATATCAAGGGAATCCAGATAGGAAAGGAAGAAGTCAAGCTCTCACTTTTTGCAGATGACATGATACTCTACTTAGAAAACCCTAAAGACTCTACCAAAAAGCTCCTAGAAACAATAGACTCATATAGCAAGGTGGCAGACTACAATATCAACACACAGAAATCAATGGCCTTTCTATACACCAATAGTAATACGGAAGAAATGGAAATTAAGAAAACAACCCCATTCACAATAGTACCACACAAACTCAAATATCTTGGAATCAACTTGACTAAAAATGTGAAGGACCTATACAAAGAAAACTATAAAACTCTGCTCCAGGAAATAAGAGAGGATATGCAGAAATGGAAACACATATCGTGCTCATGAATTGGCAGAATTAACATCATCAAAATGGCAATACTTCCCAAGGCATTATACATATTTAATGCAATCCCTCTAAGATCCCCACGACATTCTTCAAAGAAGTGGATCAGGCACTTTTGAAATTCATTTGGAACAATAAACACCCTAGAATAGCGAAAGCAAGCATTGGGAAAAGGAACATGGGAGGAATTACTTTCCCCAATTTCAAACTTTACTACAAAGCAATAGTTATCAAAACAGCATGATATTGGAATAAGGACAGGCCCTCAGATCAGTGGAATAGGCTTGAATACTCAGAAAGTGTTCCCCAGACATACAGTCACCTAATTTTCGATAAAGAAGCAAGAAATCCTAAATGGAGCAAAGAAAGCCTCTTCAACAAGTGGTGTTGGCACAACTGGCTAACCACTTGCAAAAAATTGAACTTAGACCCCTAGCTAACATCATGTATGAAGATGAAATCCAAATGGATCAAAGATCTTGATATCAGACCTGAAACCATAAAATACATAGAACAACACGTAGGCAAAACCCTCCAGGACATTGAGACTACAAGCATATTCAAGGAGTAAAATGCACTCTCCAAGCAGGTGAAAGCAGATATTAACATGTGGGAGTATATTAAGCTGAGAAGCTTCTGCACCTCAAAGGAAATAGTGCCCAGGATACAAGAGCCTCCCTCTGAGTGGGAGAAACTATTCACCCAATACCCATCAGATTAGGGGCTAATCTCCAAAATATACAAGGCGCTGACAGAACTTCATAAGAAAAAAACATCTAATCCCATCAAAAAATGGGGAGAAGAAATGAACAGACACTTTGAGAAGGAAGAAATACAAATGGCCAAAAGACACATGAAAAAATACTCCACATCACTAGTCATCAGGGAGATGCAAATCAAAACAACTATGTACCACCTTACACCACAGAGAAGGGCACACATCACAAAGAATGAGAACAAACAGTGTTTGCGGGATGTGGAGAGAAAGGAACACTTTCCACTGCTGGTGGGAATGCCGTGTAGTTCAACCTTTATGGAAAGCGATATGGAGATTCCTTCAAAAACTGGAAATCGAGCTCCCATATGATCCAGCTATACCACTCTTAGGAATATACCCTAGGAACACAAAAATACAATACAAAAACCCCTTCCTTACACCTATGTTCATTGCAGCACTATTTACCATAGCAAGATTCTGGAAACAACCTAGATGCCCTTCAACAGACGAATGGCTAAAGAAACTGTGGTACATATACACAATGAAATATTATGCATCTGTCAGAAGAGATGAAGTCATGAAATTTTCCTACACATGAATGTACATGGAATCCATCCTGCTGAGTCAAATAAGTCTGAGAGAGAGAGAAAGACGCAGAATGTTATCACTCATCTATGGGTTTTAAGAAAAATGAAAGACATTCTTGCAATAATAATAATTTTCAGACACAAACGAGAAAAGAGCTGGAAGTTCCAGCTCACCTCATGAAGCTCACCATAAAGATTGATGAGTTTAGTTAGAGAAATAACTGCATTTTGAACTGTCCTAACAATGAGAATATATGAGAGAAATGGAGAGCCTGTCCAGAGTACAGATGGGGGGTGGGTGGGAGGAGGGAGATTTGGGACAATGGTGATGGGAACGTTGCACTGGTGATGGGTGGTGCTCTTTACATGACTGAAACTCAAACACAATTATGCATGTAATCAAGGTGTTAAAATAAAATATTAAAAAATCAAAAAAAATTACTCTTGGCAGACTCAAAAGGCCATATGGGATGCTGGGGCTAAACTCAAGACAGTCACATGCAAGATAAATGCCTACTACTGTATTATTCCTCTGTCCCCCTAATTGTAGGGGTATTTATGTATTCTGCATATATTCTTTGTTTAAAGAGTGTTATACCCATTTTATCCAGATATTAACTTTTATAATCACTCTCAGAGTAGGCTTTTTAAAATATTTTTAAAATATTCATAAAATCCATCTATATTCTTTTATTATCATTATTATTTGTGGATTTATCTTTGTTTTAAGAAATATTTTGTTGACCTACTTTTGTAGATTTTTTGGTTATTTTTTATTGGTTTGAGATTAATTCGTTGTCTAATTACTTATGGCTTACTCCTGACTCTTCTTTCAGGGATCATTCATGGCAGGGCTTAGGAGGTCATGTAGGGTGCAAGGAAATGAACTCGGTCACTCATGTGCAAGGCAAACACAATATCATTTGTACCATTGCTGCAGCCCCTTATTTTGTCTTAAGAGAATAATGCACTTAAAATAAATACACTACCTATACTTCAAAAATTTTAGCCTTCAATAAAATTCATTCTTAAGATAAAAAGATGTAATGTGATAGTGGTCTTAATTTACTAGATTTTATTAAAGCAATCATTTATATAAAGGTTTTAATTAACAATTAAAATTTAAAATTAGTTTAGTGCAATAATTCATAGCATGTATCTAACACTAAGTAACCAAATAATTCTGAGAGAAAATTAAAATTTTAATTATATAACAGGAAATAATTAAAATGTATGCTTTTGCACCAAAACTCATAGTTACCTATGACAAATATTCCAAAAAGCATACATTAAGGAAGGAAATCCCCTTTAAGAAGTAGCACTAGAAAAAAATTGAGAAGTAACAGAGGAAAAAAGAGAGAAGAAAAAGAAAACTGATCTGTTTTTAATACCTTGTACAAAAATTGAATTTAAATTCATGAAAAACATAATAAACGCAATACAATTAACTCACAAAAGAAAGCAAGTTATACCTTCTAATGTCTCAATCACTGAAATGTACTTAAAGATTCCACTATATTTTCTTTTTTTTTTAAATATTTTTCAATTTTATTGTTGTTCACAAGAGTTTTATGGAGACCTCATTCCCTGGTCATCTGTTTTGATTCTTGTCTTCGAATTTATTTTTATTTTTAATAATATTTTTTATTTAAATACTGTGATTACAAACATGGCTATAGTTAGATTTCAGTCACAAAAAGAACACCCCCTTCACCAGAGCAACATTCCCACCAACAATGCTACCCCATCTTCCTCCTCCTACAACCCCTGCCTGTATTTGAGATAGGCTTTCTACTTCTCTCATTCCTTAAAATTGTCATGCTAGTTGTTAGTGCAGTTATTTCCCTAACGATACCACTACTCTTTGTACTCTTTGTAGTGAGCTGGTACTTCTGACCCTCATCTCCATTAATTCTAGGAATTATTACCATAATGTCCTTAATTTTTCTTAAAACTCATAGATCAGTGAGACTATTCTGTGTCTATCCTTTTCCCTCAGACTTATTTCACTCAGCATAATAGATTCCATGTACACCCATGTATAGGAAAATTTCTTGACTTAATCTCTCCTGACAGCTGCATGATATTCCATTGTGTAAATGTACCACTGTTTCTTTAGCCATTCATCTGTTGAATGGCATTTTGATTGTTTCCAGATTCTGGCTACTGTAAATAGCACTGCAATGAATTTAGGTATGAGGAAGGAATTTTTGAATTGTATTTTTGTGTTCCTAGGGTATATCTCTAAGACTGGTATAGACAAATCATATGGAACTCAATTTCTAGTTTTTGGAAGAATCTCCTATTTTTTTTATAAAGGTTGGACTAGATATTCCAACCAGTAGTGAATGAGAGTTCTTTTCTCTCCATGTCCCCCTCAGCACTAATTGTTCTTGGAGGACCCTTCTCCCAAGAATACATTTGAATAATTCAAAAACAAATGAAAAAATATTAAACATTATTATCATGGAAGCGTAATAAAAAACACAATGATATATTATCGCTCACTCATGAAAATAGCATTTATAAAATATATTGAAAATAACAATTCTTCCAAAGATGTGTAAAAAATGTGAGCTCTGATAGACTGTTGGTGGAAATGTAATTTTGTGTTACCTTTATAGGAAAGATTAGAGAGATTTCTTTTAAAAATTAAAACAGGGGCCAGAGTGATAGCACAAGAGTAGGGCATTTTTACTTGAATGCTACTGACCCAGGAAGGACCTGGATTTGATCCCCAGTGTCCCATAGGGTCCCCAAGCCAGAGCAATTTCTGAGCACATAGCCAGCAGTAAACCCTGAACATAACCAGATGTGGCCCCAAACAAAAGAATTAAAATTAAAACAAGTATTTCATATGATACAGCAATACCATGCCTAAGAATTTATTTGGTGGATACGAAAACCACCAACTTAAAAATTATTTACATTTCTTTATACAAAGCTAAGGATACCATAAAATTCAAATTTAATGGAATACTTTTTTTCTACCATTAAAGTAAAATACCATAACTTTTGGCCTAAGTGGATGGAACTTGAAGTGATCAAGTGAATTAAGAAAGTGTTAGACAATTGCCACGAGCTTTCATTGACTTATGGATTATAAGTAACTCAAACATAAATAAGACTAGCATTGGGGGTCGGGCGGTGGCGCTGAAGGTAAGGTGCCTGCCTTGCCTTGTGCTAACCTAGGATGGACCGCGGTTCGATCTCCCGGTTCCCCATATGGTCCCCCGTGTCTGCCAGGAGCGACTTCTGAGCGAATAGCCAGGAGTAACCCATGAGCGTCACCGGGTGTGGCCCAAAAACAAAAAACAAAACAAAACAAACAAACAAAAAAAAAAGACTAGCATCAACAAAATTCCTAGACTCTCCTAGACTCACTGAAAACTGTAATGTTTACCAGGGGAAAAAGGTCAAGAAGATTGGAATGAGGAATGTGTAAAGGGGACTTTTTAGTGGTTAGTTGTCATTGGAACTTCGATGTTGGGTGTGATGAGTCTATACACATATAAAGCTAGTCTTTAAAAGTAAACCAATGTTATAAATGTGGATCCCCAATGAGAAAGGAAAGTGAGATTCTGATGAAACTGTTATAAAATATTGAAATCAATGGCTGCAGGAGACAATGGCTCAATCCAGTGTCCCCAGGGGTGAGACTCTATCACATATGGAGGTTATCTCTCCAGGCCCACTACAAGAGCATGTCTCTTGGACACACCAGACGAATAAATGCATTAATCTTCTTTTCTGCCATAGACTTGATACAGTTTTGTGTTGTTTCTGGGGGTAATCCCAGAATGTAATTAATATTCTTTCTTTAGCTTTCCCTTCCCATTGTAATTGATGTTGTTTCAATGGTCAGTATTTGCATACCAGGCAATGCTCATGACACTTCAGGGCTATACACAATAATACTTGGCTACCAGGACTAGACATTACTGTGCTCAAACCAGTGATATTGTGCACTGCCGTATCCAAACCTGGAATATCTGAGCCATAGTTGACAGTGAGTGAACCACACTCAATAGTGCTCAAGAGGCCAAGAGATATCACAGGGAATCAGGATCACACCAGGTGTTGTTTATATGGTCATTTGTTAACCAGAGTCAAACATGAGTCCTTGTGAATATGAGGCATGTTCCCCTGATCCCTGACCTCATTCCCTAGTGCATGTAGAAGTTTTCTTACAAAGTCAAAGTTTCAATCAAGGGGAAGAGGTGAGAGAAAATACAAATGGAGAAGAGAATGCATATACTTCCACTGAAATGTGGGGAAATGATAAAAAAAAAAATCAAGGATCCTAATTAAAGCTCTTTTTCTCCCAGGGGCAAGACAGGCAAGCTTCTCTGAGTCACATGCCCCTTTAATTACAGGTTTTTTAATGTCATAACAGAAGCATGAGTATCATATATCCTTTCATTGTGTCTTTTTATCTTTTTGTTATAATTTCAACAGGTTTAGCTATTTATAGGACTTAAGTTCTGGTTTATATTCCATTGTAAGTATCACTCCTTCACTAGAATCAGAATGACAGAAAGGCTGTGTTAGCATGCACATCTTCTATATTCAGATTGAGTGCACACATTAGATTGCTTCCACTGAACCTAGTGTATGCAATATATTTATTGTGAATATCTCTGTACTGCAAATTTTAATATCATTACAGTGAATGACTCAAAGATGAATTTACAAGGCAGGTATATTTGTTTCTTAATGTAAATTTGGCTCTCATCAATAGTTCCAGAGAGATGATACAGTGGGTAGATCACTTGCTTTGCACAACACTGATTGAGATTCAAACCCTTGCATCCCATATTGTCCCCTAAGATCCACCAGGGGTGATACCTGAGCATAGCTGGATATGACCCCAAAATAAAAACAAGATTTGTCTTGCTATAAATATTGTCAATTACTATTATTTTTAATAGGAACTACTAGTTACTCCCAGTGATGCTCTACCCAATAGTTTATGCCTATAATTCAGTAATCAAGGCACTATGGACTATTCTTTTTGGTGCCCTGGGATGGAAATATGTTCTGTAAGATCTGTATGCAGGGTCTTTCACCTTTCACATGCTAAGAATATACTCATATTTAAACCATAAACCCAGTTTCATATATATGTAAACATATATGAACATACATATTTAACCATTTGTGTTGTGGTACCTGTATTCACAATATTGTTAATTATACTTCTCACACATGCATCATTCCTATACGATGCTCATTATCTGAGAGCATGAGTGTCTCCACCTATGTTCTAAGAACCTCTCTCAGTAGGCTCAGTTCTATAGACAAATTCTTCACTTCTGATGACTGCATGTCCATTGTATAAAATCCAAGTAAATTAAGACTCTTTACACTGATTATCAAACTTTTATGTACATAAAGTATTTCTTGAATTAGAAATCCAGATTTCAAATTTCAACTTAGAGATTTTAACTCAGCAAGTATGTGATAGTTTAAAAATCTGTATTTTTCACTATCTTCACCCTCAAGTAATTTTAGTATTCTTAGTTCTTAGACTATACATTGAGAATACTGTTCTAAAATTTCTTGCCGAAGCTTTAAATAAATTCCATCTCCTTATAGTGCTCCTTTGTCTCTTAGAGTTGAAATTCAAGCTTAGTTCTGAGACCTCTTAAATTTTCTAAAAAATATCTGCTGTTTAAAAACAAAAGTTTTTAGGATTTGGAAATAAGTGTGTTCAATTAAAAAAAAAATAAAGCTATCTTTGCTAATGTTGATAAGTTAGCTCCCCGAGTTAATTTTATTCTTCCACAAGGAAAATAAAGTAATTCATCACATATTGACTCATTACTATCAATAACATAATCTGTGAGCTATTGACAGTATAATCTAGGTCTTATCAAAGTTGCTTCCTATATACTAAGAATCCTCAGTATTTTGTTTCATTACGATCATATGAGCATATGATCATCTTTGAGAAAACTTATATTATCACCCAATTAACTAGTTATTCTTATTCAACCTCCTGTCATTTGAAAAATTTGTTGACATTCTAGTTCTGACTTCTCAGTCAGTAATATTCAAGCAGATGTGCATAAGAGATTTCTCCTGGGAATATGTTTCAAGTTTTAGATCCCTGGAATGAAAGTCTCTAGAGATCAAGTCTGGGATGTATAGGCTTAAAAGGTTCCCCAGATGATACTGTTATGTGCCGTGATTAAAGAATCACTGATCTAAATCATTGATAATAATGTGGTTGACTCTGTAGTCAAGTCTATAAAATGCACAGTCCCTTAGGGCCAAAACATTTACTCTTATAAATGAACTCTGCATAAATAATCGTAGATTGAGGTTTCTATCCAGTTACACCCTTTTATTTAGTCGTGGACTTTGGTTATATATCTGGTCCCTATTCTGGGTATTTCAGAATAGTGCTATCATTCTATGTTTGTCTTTCATCTTCTGGCTTGCTTCGTTTAACATAATATGTTCTAGGTCCATCCGCATTGCTGCAAAGTCTGTGATAGTATCATTTCTGACTGCCATGTAGTATTCTATTGTGTATAAATACCACAACTTAATGATCCACTCATCTGTTGTTGGACATCGAGGTTGGTTCCAGGATTTGGCTATTATACTGAGTGCTGCAATAAACAGTGGGGTGCACACATATTTTGGGACAAATGTCCTTCCGATTTAGGGGTAGATACCTAGGAGGGCAATTGCTGGATCAAATGGCAGTTCAATTCTCAGTTCCTTTAGCACTCTCCAGACTGTTCTCCATAGGTGTTGGACTAGAGGCATTCCCACCAGCAGTGGATGAGAGTGCCTTTCATACCACATCCCCGCCAACAGAGGCTGCTCCCATTATTTTTGATGTGAGCCATCCTCACTGGTGCAAGGTGGTACCTCATTTTTGTCTTGTTTTAGATTTCTCTGATGATGAGTGAAGGTGAGCATGTTTTCATGTGTTTCTTGGCCATCTTTTGGTCTTCCTCAGAGAAGTGTCTATTCATTTCATCTTCCCATTTTTTATGGCTTTATTTGGTTTTGGGGGGCTCAGCTTTCTGAGTGCTTTGTATATTCTGGATATCAGCCCTTTATCTGATATGTTGAGTGAAAAGATTTTTTCCCAGTTAGTTAACTGTCTTCTTGTGTTAAGTAGGGTGTCTTTTGCCATGCAGAAGCTTTTTAGTTTGATGTAGTCCCATTTGTTTATGTTTGACGCTAAAGTTCTTGCCATTGGTGCTCCCACCTCGAAGACCTTTCTGATATATAGGTCTTCAACTGTTCTACCTATTTTATCCTCAATAAACTTTATAGACTCATGTCTGATTTCAAGGTCTTTGATCCATTTTGAGTTGACTTTTGTATAAGGAGAGAGGTATGGATCAATTTTGAATTTCTTACATGTGGTTTTCCAGTTGTACCAACACCATTTGTTGAAGAGACTTTCTTTGTTCCATTTCATGTTCTTGGCTCTTTTGTCAAATATTAGTTGACTGTATATCTGGGGGTTTATGTCTGAAAATTCTGTTCTGACCCACTGGTCTGAGGTCCTGTCTTTGTTCCAGTACCATGCTGTTTTGATCACTATGGCTTTATAGTATAGTTGCAGGTTAGGTAAAGAGATGCCACCCAGCTTCTTGATTTTCAATATGTGTTTGGCTATCCTGGGTCTTTTATGGTTCCAGATGAATTTTGTGACTGATTGTTCTAATTCTTTAAAGAATGATGTCTGAATTTGGATAGGGATTGCATTAAATCTATATAGTAGTTTGGGTAGAATAGTCATTTTGACTATGCTGATTTGCCTACTCATGAGCAGGGGACGCTCTTCCATTTCCTTAGGTCCTCTTCAATTTCTTTCTGAAGTGTTTTGAAGTTTCCCTGGTATAGGTCCTTCACTTCCCTTGTAAGGTTGATTCCTAGGTACCTAATATTTTTGATACTATTTTAAATGGAATTGTATTTTTAATCTCTCTGTCTTCAGCTTCATTATTTGTATAGAGAAATGCTACTGTCTTTTGTGTATTGACTTTGTAACCAGCCACTTTGCTGTATTGCTTAATTGTTTCTAGGAGCTTTACTGTGGACTCTTTAGGGTTTTCAATGTATATCATCATATCATCAGCAAAAAGAGATAGTTTGAGTTCCTCCTTACCAATTTGAATTCCTTTGATTCCCTTCTCTTGCCGTATTGCTATTGCTAGGACTTCTAAGATTATATTGAATAAGAGTGGAGAGAGTGGACAACCTTGCCTAGTTCCTGACCTTAGAGAAAATGCTTCTAGCTTTTCACCATTAAGAATAATGCTGGCTGTGGGATTTTCATAGATAGCTGTAACTATCTTGAGGAAGGTTCCTTCTAACCCTATTTTACTGAGTGTCTTCAACATGAAAGGGTGTTGGATTTTGTCAAACGACTTCTCTGCATCGACTGATATGATCATGTGGTTTTTGTCTTTCTTGTTGTTGATGTGTGTATGATGTTGATTGATTTGAGTATGTTGAACCAACCTTGCATTTCTGGGATAAAACCCACTTGTTCATGGTGTGTGATCTTTTTGATGAAGTGCTGGATTCGGTTTGCTAAGATTTTGTTGAGTATCTTTGCATCTATGTTCATTAGTGAGTTTGGTCTGTAGTTTTCCTTCTTGGTGGTGTCTTTGCCCTCTTTGGGAATGAGTGTGATATTAGTCTCATAAAAGGAATTGGGGAGGATTCCTGTTTTTTCGATGGTTTGGAAGAGCCTGTGGAGAAGTGGTAGCAAGTCTTCTCAGAATGTTTGATAGAATTCCCTTGTAAATCCATCTGGGCCTGGACTTTTATTCTTAGGGAGTTTCTTAATTTCATCTTCAATTTCCTCTGAAGTAATTGGTCTGTTTAGGCTTTCTAGGTCTTCCTTTTCCAGTCTTGAAATATGGTATTGTTCCAGGAATCTGTCGATTTCTACTGGGTTCTCCAGCCTAACTGAGTATAGTTGTTCATAATATGATCTCATGATATGTTGTATTTCTTGGGGTTCTGTTGTAATCTCTCCTCTTTCATTTGTGATCCTACTGATTTGGGTGCTTTCCCTCTTTTTTTTTGGTGAGTTTTGCCAGTGGTCTGTCTATCTTGTTTATTTTTTCTAAAAACCAACTCCTGGTCTCATTGATTTTTTTTTTATTGTTTTCTTAGTTTCTATGCTGTTTATTTCTGCTCTGGTTTTTATTATTTCTTGACTTCTGGTTGTGGTTAGATTTTTTTTGCTGCTGTTGTTCCAATTCCTTGAGATGATCCTTTAAACAGTTGATTTTGTCATTTTCCTCTTTCTTGATATAGGCTTGTATTGCTAGGAGCTTCCCCCTAATTACTGCTTTTGCTTTGTCCCACAAATTTTGACAAGTTGTCTCTTCATTATCTTTTCGTTTTTTTTTTTTTGGGGGGGGGGG
>PVKC010046942.1:0-11145 GCA_004027635.1 Crocidura indochinensis | reverse complement strand
TTTAAATAAAATAAAATAATTAAAAATAAATAAATAAATAAACAGGTGAAAAAGAAGATTTTTGTGTTCCAATCTCTATTAGATAGGATCTTATTTGTATGTATAGTATATTCCCATTTTAATATGCCCATGCAAAAAAGGAACAATGCCACGTGGCATTATTGGCGCATATGGGGGTCATAAGAACAAGTCCAACAATCCCCACAACATGATTCCATCAAAAGCACTAAACTGGGGGACTCTTTCACCAAAATTCCTTATTGAACAGCTCATAAAGAGAAGATATAAAGTGGTTAGAATCGTAACTGCATAAGAGACTATTTAGTAAGACTTATAGATGTTAGAGAAAAATACATAAAATATTCGAAAGAAATAAGTGTACATTTTATGTCTGAAATAGTTGGGGGTTGTTACCCACATAGCACGGCTTTGGTCTGTGATTAGGATTGTGCAGTACTGAAGTTAAAAAGAGTAATGTGGGTTAGTGATGTTTGTGGGGGTGAGAGTTGAGGAGTAAAAATGAGCTTTGTAGGGGTGTGGGAAAGGGTAGAATAAAACATGGACATTCTGGATACGAAAAACATAACAAAAGGATAGGGAATACTCTTTTTTTCTTTTTTTTAACATTTTTTCATATATGTTTTCTTTATTGAAACATCTTGATTACATATATGATTGTGATTAGGTTTCAGTCATGTAAAGAACACCCCCTTCACCAGTGCAACATTCCCACCACCAATGTCCCAAATCTCCCTCCCTCCCAACCCATCCCCACCTGTACTCCAGACAGGCTTTCCAGTTACCTCAGTCATTCACATGATTAGGGTAGTTCTCTGTGTAGTTATTTCTATAACTGCACTCACCACTCTTTGTGGTGAGCTTCATGAAGTGAGCTGGAAGTTCCAGCCCTCCTCTCATTGTCTCTGAGGATTGTTGCAAAAATTACTTTAATTTTTCTCAAACCCCATAGATGAGTGAGACTATTCTGTGTCTCTCTCTCTTCCTCTGACTTATTTCACTCAGCATGGTAGATTCCATGTACATCCATGTATAAGAAAACTTCATGACTTCATCTCTCCTGACAGCTGCATAATATTCCATGTGTGTATGTACCACAGTTTCTTTAGTCATTCGTCTGTTGAAGGGCATCTTGGTTGTTTCCAGAGCCTGGCTATAGTGAATTGTGCTGCAATAAATATAGATGTGAGGAAAGGGTTTTTGCATTGTATTCTTGTGTTCTTAGGGTATATCCCTAGGAGTGGAATAGCTGGGTCGAATGGGAGCTCAATTTCCAGATTTTGGAGGAATATCCATATCACTTTCCATAGAGGTTGGACTAGACAGCATTCATGAGCAGTGGATAAGAGTTCCTTTCTCGGGGCCGGGAGATAGCATGGAGGTAAGGCATTTGCCTTTCATGCAAAAGGTCATCGGTTCGAATCCCGGTGCCCCATATGGTCCCCCGTGCCTGCCAGGAGCAATTTCTGAGCAATGGAGCCAGGAGTAACCCCTGAGCACTGCCGGGTGTGACCCAAAAACCAAAAAAAAAATAAAATAATAAAATAAAATAAAATAAAATAAAAAGAGTTCCTTTCTCTCCACATACATGCAGTGTGTGCGGGGCACTAGCCCCCACACAGTTTTCCATATGTAGACTGGTCAGAAATTGCCAGTGACAAACTTAGTGCAACTGAACAAATCTCAGCACACCCCAAGTTAAAACCCGCCATTTCTGGCCACCTGGGCTGCCACCCCAGAAGGCCTGGAGGCCCTGGGCAGAAGAGGGGACTGCTCGGGGCCTTTCAAGGCTCCCAGCACACCCAAGTTAGGGAGAAGGCCTTCCACATTGGGTCTCCCCAAACCCCATGCTGGCTAGATCTAACCTCCATGTCGAGAAAGGATGGTTAGAGCAACATGTTCTATTTTTAAAGCCATATCATCAATATTAAAAAGACAAAGATGTGGGAGAGGAGAAAAGAAGTAGGAATCCAGAAAATAACTTGGGACATCCATTATATTTTGACAATTCAGCAGGTTTCTGTGCTGGATCATCAGTAGGCCGTTAGCAACACATTTTATATGGCTTGCATACCATGGCTTTTAAAATTGCCATGTCATACTCATAGATTTAAATAATAGGTTTCAATGTCCGCTACCTTCTCACTGTTTTGTATTGTTTTAGAGGGGAAATCACATTAAGCAGTGCTCAGGGATAACTCCTAGTCAGCTCAGTAGATCATTACAGGTGTCAGGGCCATGCAAGGCAAGCATCTTACCCACTGTACTATTGTTCCTGATCTCAATGCTATCTTAACATTTTATTACTGATTTAACTATATTTCAACGAATACAAAAAACAAAGATATTATTAGAGTTCCCTGGCTTTGGAAATAGTAATAGATCATTCTGAGTTACAAAGATAACATAAAATGAATTGATGTGATCACTTATAAAACAAAAGTCTTGTTTTGTTATATGGCAATTTGCTAGTAGCCCTGCCATTAGAAGAGGGATATATCATAACAGCTTTTCCTGTGATATCTATATTAGCAAGAATTTATTTAATAAAATCCAGTAGGCATAAAAATGACTCATACAATGACTAAAAATCCTGGAAAAAGTAGGCATTGTTTTAATTTTTATAATAAAATAGGACTCCTAAGATGGTTCACACTTAGCTACTTCAAAAATCTGCAACTTTTAAAAAATCTGCATGTAAATTTCAAAATTCATTCTGCCATTATTGATGACAAAATGGAAACAAACAGAAAAGTGCCACATGGAAGGCTGTCTAGACAGGAATTTTAAGGGTCATGACGGAAATAATTTGTTATTTGTTGAGAGCCAACATTAAGCTTAGCATTAGGCAAGAATGGGAACCCAGCCATTGGAGTCACAATTTGATCCAGACACACAAATAACCAAATCATAAATCACAACAGCTAACAAAATGGTATGAATTTTATAGACATGAATTTTTGGTGTTGATTTACTTTCTTAGCAATAAAAAATTAAGAGATACTGGGGCGCGGGGGAAAAAATTAAGAGATACCAACAATAGTCATCATAGAGATTGTAAATATATAATATTAATTCAGTTCCAGAATTAGCCACCTGATTGAATTTTCAAAGCAGAATTTTTACATTGGCAAATATGAGAATGTGTATTTTTAGCAATAGTATTTATGAAATGCAATAGCATGTTGTTATGAAAAGCAAATTGTACTCAGTGTTCCCATTTTCTTCATGTATATACATTTACTAATTGTTATCCTTAGTTGTTTCCAGCATTTACAATCACTGGTCTTGTTTAATAATGCAATAAGATCTTTTGTTTAGTTTCTCCCCTATATGGACTAATACTTTTGTAGAATTCTCAGAATGGGTGGGGGAAGATTTCCCTTTCAACATAAACTGTAGATCAAAGGTGAGCTGGACCGACCAAAAAGGGAGAGCTTTATAACTGCCGAATGCCTAGCAAGCAGCATCTACTGCCTTGATCCTCGACTGCCAGTTTTGAGAACAACCTCATTCAGAAGTGTCTGTGGAAGCTAGATGATCAGAGAAAACATTACACTACAGGAGTGAAAATGGGAAAACAGTCCAGACCAACACCATGCATAGAGAATGAAGAAGTCAGCTCTGATGACCTGAAAAGTGCCAACCACCCTGTTAGCCTATTAGGAAGTTTAGAGAAGAAATATGGAGGATGTTCATAGAACGCAAAGAAAGCACAGATCGAACTGAATTGACCACAAATAAGAATCTAGAGGACATGGAATTAGACATCAGAATAATTCAAACTGAAAAAAAAAACAGGACTGAAAAATATGATAGGTGAAGTGAAAACCTCACTGGAAAGCCTCACAGAGAAACAGCAGTTGAGGATTGAATCAGTAAGCTGGAAGATGAGATGTATAACAACTCCATACAACAAAAGAGAATGGAAACAAATGATCAGACAATGTAAAAAAAATCATCAAATAATGTGAACAGATATGTACAACAGAGAGAAATCTCATTCCTAAACATATATGCATCCAATGAGGGACCAGGAAAATATTTAATACAATTGTTGACAAATCTGAAAGAAGACATTAATAGCAACACAATAATAGTGGGATACCTTGATACTACCCTGTCACCCCTTGATAAGTTAACCAGGCTAAACCCCAACAAGAATATAATAGTTCTGAAAGGAGAGATGGAAGAAAGAAGCTTAATAGATATTTATAGGGTACTCCACCACTAGAAAAGTGGATACACATTCCTTTACAATGCACATGGATCATTCTCCAGAATATACCACATGCTAGCCCATAAAAAACTTCCATAAAATCAAGAGGATAGAAATTATACAGGCTACCTTCTCAGATCACAATGTACTAAAATTAAAAGTCAACTACACAGAATACAGAATAAAAACTTTTAACACCCAAAAATTAAATATCTCACTAGTGAACAACTAGTGTGTAAGGAATGAAATCAAAGAGGAAATCAAAAGGTTCCTGAGGAAAAAAAAACACAAATGAAGACACAAATTATCAAAATCTATGGGACACAGCAAAAGCAGTACAAAGAGGAAATTTTATAGCTTTGCATGCACACATCAGGAAGGAAAAAGGGGCCTAAATAAATAGCTTACTGACACAGCTTATAAAATTAGAAAATAATTGACAAAATGAACCCAACATAGGTAGACAGAGGAAATAACAAAGCTTAAAGAAGAAATCAATAAAGTGGAAATTCAAAAAACAATCCAACCGATCAATTAAAACAAAAATTGGATTTTAAAAATATATAAGATTGATAAACCACTAGCAAAACTCATAAAGAAAGGGAGAGAGAGAAACTTAACAAACTGAATTAGAATTGAAAAGTGGGAGATAACTACTGATAATACAGAGATTCAAAGGGTAATCAAAGACTACTTTGAGAAACTTAAAGCCACAAAACATGAGAACTTGGAAGAAATGGATAAATTCTTGAACTCATAATCTTCCACAGTTGAATCAGGATGATCTAGCATATCTAAACAGACACATCACCATTGAGGAAATTAAAATGGTAATCAAATATCTTCTGAAAAACAAAAGCTCAGGGGGCCAGCTAGGTGGCGCTAGAGGTAAGGTTAGTTCGATCCCCTGGCGTCCCATATGGTCCCCCCAAGCCAGGGGCAATTCTGAGCTCTTAGCTAGGAGTAACCCCTGAGCATCAAACGGGTGTGGCCCAAAAAACAAAAAACAAAACAAAGCTCAGGCCCAGATGAATTCATTAATGAACTCTTTCAAACCTTTCAAGAGAAACTACTATCAATCCTTTTCAGGCTCTTCCAGGAAATTGAAAAAACAGAAACACTCCCAATTAGTTTTTTTGAAGCTAATATCGTTCTGATACAAAAACCAGACAGAGATGCTGCAAAAAAAGAAAACTACAGACCAATATCCTTGATGAACACAGATGCAAATATCCTCAACAAAATCCTGGCAAATAGGATCCAATGCCTGATCAAGAAGATCATACGTCATGGCCAAGTAGGTTTCATTCCAGGAATGCGAGGATGGCTTAACATATGTAAATCAATCAACATAATATATCATATCAACCAAAGAAAAAATAAAAAATCATGTGATCATATCGATAGTTGTGGAGAAAGCATTTGATAAGGTCCAACACTCATTCATGATAAAAACTGTACATAAACCACAGCAGGCCTGTGCCACAATCTGCTACACCCTTAGAAAGAAAAGCACAGCTTCCAAACTAAACCTTATCAAACTGCCAACCCACCAAATTTATTTCAGATCTGTAAGCTCTGGACCACACAGATGTAAATTGCTCCAAATCTTTAATCTTGTAGTGTCAGTCCAGTAGCATCACAGGAAACCTGATGGAAAAGTTATATACTAACTAACTAAATATATATGTATATATGTGTGTATATATCCCAGTAAATCCTTGACAGTGACTTTAGTTAAGAAAGAGGGGCCAGAGAGATAGCATGGAGGTAGGGCGTTTGCCTTGATTGCAAAAGGTCAGCCGTTCAAACTCCGGTATCCCATATGGTCCCCCGTGCCTGCCAGGGGTGATTTCTGAGCATTGAGCCAGTAGTGACCCATGAACGCTGCCGGGTGTAACCCAAAAACAAACAAAAAAGACCATGGAAAGATATAACAATCATTTCAAGTGATCCTTGTTGATCTAAGTTGTGATAATTCTATTTGTCCATTAGTGTTGTGACAGACAATATGCAGTAATTTGTTTGTCTGCATGGAGGCAGGCTATGATGGTGGGTGGGAAATTGGGGACACTGGTAAAGGGAAGGCCATAATGGTTTTAGGATTGATATTTGAACATTCAATGTATGGTATTACTGTATTGTGAACAATTTAGTAAATCACTATGTTATAATAAAATCTTCTTAAATAGAGCTAACATATTTTAGAATTTATTTTAGAATTATCTGCAATACAAAGCCAGTAAATGGAAAGTTTTTATTTTGAGAATTTTTATTACTTACGTTTTAGTAGTAACCCATATGAACTAGAGGCAACTCTTACACTCAGGGGTCATTCACATTGTATCAGAGAAACAGAAAGCCTGTCTAGAGTACGGGTGGGGGCAGGGAGAGGAGGAGGGATATTTGGGACATTGGTGGTGGGAATCTTATATGACTGAAACACAACCACAATCATGTTTGTAACCAAGGTGTTTAAATAGAAAATATTAAAAATAAATAAATAAAAACAGTAAATCTTCCTAAAAGCAGAGTGCATTTACAAGTAAAACTAAATACACTGACTTTGTGAAATACCAGCAACTTGAATTTTTTTTATCTTCATAACAGATCTTCCCTACTTACGACATAGGGTGATGAAAAGAGTCCTTTGAGATAAAAGTAAAGGGAAAGATTCAGGTTAGCACATTGAAAGTGAAAAATAGTACCAGCTGGGAACCAAGATTTAACATACAAACAATTAAAATGAAGCCTGTTCTTCAACAGGTGCTAGTTAACCTATTTTTATCTTCGGTAGGGAACATTCTACATAGGGAATACACAGTCCAGGCTCATAGAATCAACCATTCATAGGTTGACTCGATGGATTTTGCATGGATTGCCAAAAGATTTTTTATTAGAAGGCTATTTATTTCATTCAGCATCCACCTACTGGGAATTCACAGCATGCCAGATACTTCCTGGCAATGGGAATACAACATGAACAGAACATAATTTTTTAAGATGGTTACTAAGGGGGCTGAAAAGATAACACAGCAGTAGAGCGTTTACCTTGCATGCGGCCAACCCTAGATGGACCCCAGTTTGATTCCTGGCAACACATATGGTCCCCAGAGCCTTCCAGGAGTGATTTCTCAGTGCAGAGTCAGGAGTAACCCCTGAGCACTGCCAGGTGTGGCCCCAAAAACAGCAACAACAAAAATATAGTTACTAAGGTCAGAGGGATACACTGGGTAGAACATTTATTTTGCACTTAGCCATCTAGGATTTTATTCCTGACGTCCTTTATGGTCTGCCAAGCCCACAAAAGTGATTCCTAAATTCAGGATCATGGGTAACTCCTGAAAACAACTGAGTGTGACAAAAAATTAGTTATAAGGAGAGGGAACAAAGACTATAGTGCTTGCTTTGCATGTGGGTTGGGGGGAGTGGCTGGGTTCAATTTCTGGCACCAGTTGCAAAGACTGCTGAGAGCTCTCTCTGAGTACAGGACTAGGAATAACCCAAAGCACAGTCAAGTATAGCTGAAAAACCAGACAAAGAAGCAGAGGGTAAATCAAGAAAAACCATCACAATATTTAATTCTGGTGGCTTATTTGATGGTGAAGGTGTGAGGGAGTATAGTAGAAAAGGGGAGAGGAGAGGCTGGGAGCACCAAAGAGGGCAATTATCAAGAGCTGGGTCAGGAGTAGCCTCAGTGTAAACATGGTCTAATGGAAAAAAAAAAAGTCAAAGGGGGAAATATTTCAAATAGCAAGCCAGGCAAGTGCCTAATAAACAGGCTCCCCAGAAATAGAAACTACCTCCAAATCTACCTGGAACTTAGTCAGGGACCAACAGTCTCTGTTTGGTGACAAGAATATAAGGTGTGGTTATTAAGCCCACAAACACATTCACCATGTTCAAACCCAGCCAGCCTTATAAACTTCTTAAAAAATGATGTAAACTGAGTAGTGAAAGATTATGGCTATATAAGCACATATATACAACAGAAAGCTAGCCATCTCTGGAGGAGAGGGTGCAAGTTTCCACCCTGCCGAAGTCACACTTGCTGCCTCGATCACCCAGAATTATTATTTCCCTGACGGCCCTACTTCATCACTGACCCTTTACAATTACCTGCAAAGACACCAATCTGACCACACTTCAGATATGCCTGTTTGGAGGCTGATAATCACCAGGGCTTTTAGGAGTGAGTAAAGGCACTCTCCCTCTATATCTTTCAGGAGACCTGGTAGGTGAGTTTATGCTCTGAAAAAGTCATAGTATCCATAATAATGCTTTGAACTTCTAGACAACTTCATTTCATTGATGCTGTCATCCCCCAAGGAACACTTTTTATTTATGTATTTTTATTTATTGATATTTGGGTCACACCCGTCAACGCTCAGGGATTACTCCTGGCTCTATGCTCAGAAATTGCTCTTGGCAGGCTCGGGGACCCTATGGGATTCCGGGATTCGAACCATAGTCCTTTTGCATCCAAAGCAAACACCTTACCTCCATGCTATCTCTCCAACCCCTCAAGGAGCACTTTAATTTAACAGAATGAACAGCTAATAACAAGAGCTAACTAAACCTTCTGCCTCTGTACTAATGACTTCACTGGAGATACAATAATTTTCACAAATGTACTTGCTACTGTACTTTTTCTGTTTTCTTTTTTTTTTTTTTTTTTTTTTTTTGGTTTTTGGGTCACACCCGGCAGTGCTCAGGGGTTATTCCTGGCTCCATGCTCAGAAATTGCTCCTGGCAGGCACGGGGGGCCATATGGGGCACCGGGATTCAAACCGAAGACCATGAAAGGCAAATGCCTTACCTCCATGCTATCTCCCGGGCCCCTTATGTTTTCTTTTTTTATTACTTCCATTTTATCTTTTTCTTTCTTTTTTCATTAACTTTTATTTATCTGGAAACAAGTGTATTATAATCAACTATGTCAACTATGTGATGCATATTCTTTAAATAAATAATTTTTTGAATAAAGAAAAAAGAGTGGTTGTTGATTTAAGTGAAGGAGTTTTGTGGTATTATGTGGCAGAACATTGCTTCTTTTCTCTTTCAACAAGAGATGCTCTAATAGGATGTGGAGTAATTGGGCTTACCTGGAGGTCACATGGTTCTGTACTGCCAGATGATACAAGGGCCATTAAAGGCGCAGAACATTGGCTTGGGAGGAATGCCCTGAATCCTGGGCCAAATACTCAGTATGGCTTTGAGTTTGTCCTTTTTGTTACCAACCTTTTCCTCCTTCCTACAATATCCAGTAGAATTCTCAGATAATTAAACCCACATCCTGTCATGTACTAATCCAAAAGTCTCTTTAATAATGGTGCTCCCAGTTAAAATGGCTATTGACACAATCATCTAGTTGGCAATAACCTGTCTCCACTTGCAAAAACAAATGTTTTCAGATTCTCAAGCAAAAATTCTAAAGCAAATTTCCTAGTCAATGATATGAACCAAATCTGAAGGATAACAATTGTTTTCAACAGAGGGAAACTGGGGACACTGGTGATGGGATACATGAACTGATGAAGGGTGGAATACATTGTTTGACCAAAACCCAATCATGAACAATTTTGTAACCATAGTATTTAAATAAAGTAAGTAATAAAAATTAAAAATAAAATATACGTATCTCAAAAAGAAAGAATTTTAATTATAAAAAGGAACATAAGGAAATTTAGAGAAAAACACCATGACTTACTGTACACACATTGCAATAGAGTCCTAAAATGCTACGTACATGTCTTGATTATAGTTCATTTTCATTGGCTCACATAAACACTCAACTCTATAAAATTTAGGACTATGAAAATAGCCAGGCCAAAAGTGACTGGAAAGAATCTGCTTATATATACAACTGTAATAATTGGAGAGGCCAATAAACTATGGGTTAAAATCTCACTTTTTCATGCATTACACCATGATCTTAACCTGCAACATTCTCCAGGCCTTCACCCTTTTTCTAAAAGGCCTTCAGCTTTTCTAATAGGTCTCAGGCACTAAAACCCTATCCCCCCACCAAAAAAAAAAAAAAAAAACACTAAGTCCCCCAAGCATTATATGTTGAGCACTGAAGGGATGTGCTTATTCCCAGTCTCTTGTAAATATTACTGGTAATACATATATCCCTATTTTATAGCTGGGCAAATGAAAGATAAATCAACAAATTTCTTCAAGGCCACACAGCTTATGAGTGTCCAAGCCAGGATTAAGCCATTGGGTTATAGAATACTAGAGTTTGAGACTTTAGCATTTAATTCTTCAACTTTTTAAGAGCTAATAGTGAAATGAGACTAGCCGTATCAGCCTGACAATGTTTGAGACAGACAGTTGCCTCTTAGTAATGGAACCCTGATTGTTTTTTTTTCTTAACCCACTCATCAACCTTGTTTTGAAAAACCAGTAAAGAATTAAATCACCTTTGCATTAAAATTATTGTCCTATGTGTGTTCTTTTTTTTTTTTTTTTTTTTTTTTTTGGTTTTTGGGTCACACCCGGCAGTGCTCAGGGGTTACTCCTGGCTCCATTGCTCAGAAATTGCTCCTGGCAGGCACGGGGGACCATATGGGGCACCGGGATTCGAACTGATGACCTTTTGAATGAAAGGCAAACGTCTTACCTCCATGCTATCTCCCGGGCCCCCTATGTGTGTTCTTATTATAAAGTCATGATTCTAAAGGTATGGCCCTTAGAATAGTGTCAGCATCATACATAATATGTTAGAAATTAGATTTTCCAATGGGAAGGAATTAAATCACAACCAAAAGAGTAATGTGCAGAGAAAGATGTGGTTGGTCAGTACAATTTAGTATATTCCACATGGTTGATTTTCAATGATGTACAATTGCCTTATAACATTATATGGTGAGGTTATTTTAATTTTTAAAACTCGGCTTTTG
>PVKC010046941.1:0-11125 GCA_004027635.1 Crocidura indochinensis | reverse complement strand
GGGGTTACTCCTGGCTCCATGCTCAGAAATTGCTCCTGGCAGGCACAGGGGACCATATGGGGCACCGGGATTCGAACCGATGACCTTTTGCATGAAAGGCAAACGCCTTACCTCCATGCTATCTCCAGGGCCTCACCCTTTCTTCTTTTAAATTGATATTTTTAACCTCTTGATAGATGCATCCAGGTTTTTTTGTTTGTTTGCTTTCTGTTGTTGTTGTTTTTTCCCTTCCTTTCTTTTCTTTTCCTTTTTAAAATGTTTCATTATATATTTTTTCTTTTCTATTCAAACAGACTCACATAACCTAAATCATCTTGTTCTGCCTCATAAATTATGGGGGAAAATGGATGGTACCAAGACCAAACAGTTGTATGAACATTGAGTAGAAATAAAAAAATAATCAGACTTAAACACCAAACCTAAAGTCAGCAACAGCTAGACACAGAGGAGACCACTTATATTAGGAGCCTGGGAGGCATTAGTATTATTTTGTGGTATTGTTCCTTTTTTCACAGGCCCATTAAAATGGGTATATCTTACATATAAAAAGTTATCTAATAGTGATAGAAACATAATTTTTATAGCACAGCAATGACTTTTACCCTGAACATTTATCATAGTGATTTAACTGGGGCTCAGTTGATTGGAAATTGACTGAACCTTGGATCCCATCCTTGGAATACACATAGTTTTCCGCACCAACACCAAACTTTCAATGGGGGAAGCCCTAATGCCATTCTGTCACTGACTAGCTCCAGGATGAGCTCATATAACATCCTGACAACTAGGAAACAGCAACAATTTGCCTTCCAGAAAGGTTTCTCTGCCTTGAAACAATTGGCGAGATAAAATCAAAAGGTGACCTGGGACAGCCCAGTTTTGACATAAGATCTGTGCAAAAACAAAGATCTCTAATTATTGAAGCCTGACTGCAACAGTTGTGATTGAGGAGAACTTATCCTTGAACCATGAAAAAAGACCTTGGGGTTGGACAATTAGTATGCTTGGAGACACTAATTGGTCTT
The DNA here is from genome assembly GCA_004027635.1 of Crocidura indochinensis. Taxonomy (NCBI): domain Eukaryota; kingdom Metazoa; phylum Chordata; class Mammalia; order Eulipotyphla; family Soricidae; genus Crocidura; species Crocidura indochinensis. The sequence goes on along the minus strand of PVKC010046941.1, from coordinate 10,100 downwards.
ATGACAGGATACTTAATGGGTACGGACACCTTTTTTTTAGGTCAAGGGTTTTTCCTTCCTATTTTCCCCAATATTTTCTGTGCCTATGCAAAATCCACCATCACCACCCCTTTAATTTGTTTTGTTTTTGAGCCACATCCAGTGGTGCTCAGGGTTACTCCAGGCTCTGCACTCAGAAACAGCTCCTGGAAGGCTAAGAGGACCATATGGTATGCCAGGAATTGAACTCGGGTTTATTCTTGATTGGCAGTCCTACTGCTGTGTTATCACTCTGTCCCTGGCACCTCTTTTTAAAATTTTATTTTTATCTTCTAGATAGGGCATACCCACTTTTTCAAATACCTTGGAACATAAATTACTTTATTTTACCTCATATTTCTGCATTTTTTAAAATAAAGTTGAAAAAAAAAAAACAGAAGTTGGTGTCATGGGCCAGGTGGCCTCAAGTGCATTGGTGAAGATAAAAAAGGATTAAAATAAATACCCAAGCTAAAGTCAACAATAGAATCAAGAGACCCAAACTATAACAATCTAAAGTTAAAATGTTACTGTTAGACTGGCAGGTCAGGAGCTCAGGGTATTATAAGGATGCATGATGGGAACTTTGATTAAAGGAGGTCAATACTGGTGATGGAAATGGATTTAATTCACTGTCACTGTATGCCTGAAGTCCAACTATGAGGAACTTTGTAACTCACTATGGTTTTAATAAAACAAATCAGGGATATATAGCCAATCTCAGAGCAACTGAATCTTGTGTGATACCTATTATTATAGTGCTCATTATAGAGAATGCTTTGGCAACCTATTTTAAACTTACGTATGCTTGCAATTATGTCCTATTGTTCTTGTTCATAGGTTCCTGTAGGAAAGGGACCTGGATGTTCTACACCCATAATATGAATCTCAATCACAATGCTCAATATACTATTATTTAGCACATTATGTAAAAAGCCTTGTGATATGCTAAACTCAGGCTTTGGAAAAGCTGAATTTTTGAGAATGCTATATGTATTATACTATCTAACTTATGACACTTTTACAGCCAAATTTATCCTCACCACAGCATCAATTTCTAGGAATTAGAAAATGTCCTCACTACCCTAACTGCTGGCTTTATATTTATGAAGTGCTTTGATCTTTTCCTAGATGAGACAGTTTTACACCTGTAACATATTTGATCAATCTATAATGTATATATGTGTGTGTTGGCCATCTTTATACTAGTCTTATGTCCATTTGTGTTGCATTATCTCCATACTTCTATTTGCTACTCTAAATAACTGTTTCTTACCACTTGCACCACTGCTCCAGCCCCTATTTCTTTATTTGTATTTTCTGGGAAACATTGTTATGAGGCCTATGTATTGAGGATTATTGAGCATTAAATTAATTGAGGGATAGATACTACAACTTAGCTATAGGCCTCTGGTGTGCCAATAATACTTTACGACATTATCCCTTAATGCTATGCATAGGCCCATAAAGCTGGAGAAATCTTAGGTAAGAGAGTAGTTCCTATCTATTGGGAATGAAATGGAGTTCCTATCTATTGGGAATGGAATCCCAAAATTTATATGTTGCAGGAGGGCCTTTTACCCTGAATATTTGTCATGTTAACTTGACTTAGGCTTCAGTTGCTCTGAGATTGGCTATATATCCCTGACCTTTGGGTCCCATCATCGGAACTGGCATGAGCTTCTTCACGACACCAGGCAATGAATTGTAACCAGATGCAGTCTCCCATGCCACCCTGGCACAGGTTTATACCAGGGCAGGTTCCTATGCCACTCTGACAAACACATAGATCAGTAAAAACTTGCAACTGGGGTGCCACTCTGATGGTGAGATGGAACCAGTCACATTTTGTGAAAACTTGACAATGACAAGGGACCTGTGAAAAACCCAAGAACTTCAATTATAGAGCCTGAATACAACAAACACTATAAGAAGATATTTTCCTGAGACCTAGAAGAAAGACTCTGTGGGGTTAGGCAAACATAGATTGAAACCTGCAGATGTAATGTGCTTCAAGGCCTCCATAGAAAAGACACTCTGCTCTTAGTTAAATTTTTTTCCTTTTCTTTTTCTTTTCCCAATTTTTGATTTGCTTATGCAAAATATAGTCACCTATCTAGGATATCTTCCCGTATCTTGCAGCAATCATTAGAGCATGTTTTATTCTGGTTTATCTCAGATTTCTGCATTTCAGTGAACATACAAGGGGAGTTTCTGGGTTAACCAGTTTTACTATAATCAAATATGGGTTCCTTTTTACATATCTAAGCCCCTTCTTTTTTTTTTTTTTTTTTTTTTTTTTGGTTTTGGGTCACAGCCAGCAGTTCTCAGGGGTTACTCCTGGCTCTATGCTCAGAAATCACTCCTGGCAGGCACGGGGGACCATATGTGATGCCGGGATTTGAACCGATGATCTTCTGCATGAAAGGCAAATGTCTTACCTCCATGCTATCTCTCCGGTCCCCTAAACCCCTTCTTGGTGGAAAGAACCTCTGGATAGGTTCTCTATCCCAATATATTCTTCACCAATTGGGGTGGTCCTGGTTTTTTCCAATAAAGACCATGACTCTGGCAGATCTCTCTGTCCCTCTTCACTTGGTGGAAAGGTACCTATACCCAAGTTTTATCTCTATAGCCTGGTTTGGATTATTTTCTGTGGTGGCCATCTTCCAGATCTGTGTATCCCTTCCTTTTGAAATCAGGGTGTGAGAAATTATCTACACCTGTACACTTTTTGGTCTTCTTGGCTGACTGTCATCTCTATTCTGAATAGAGACTTCAATTCAGGCTGAGATATTTTATCTTTTCTTTCCAAACTTTCTGGTGTTATTATTCTGAAATATCATTTGGGGTTCTGGAAATAAAACATGGGTTACCTGCATACAAGTAAAATGTCCAGTCCACTGTATAATTGCTCCTTGATCCCCTTATAGTTATATTTTGTTTTAGAGTCATATTCAGTGATGATCAGAAATTACCCCTGGTTCACTTAGAAATTACTCATGGCAGTGCTTGGGGGAACCATATGACACTCTGGGAGTCAAATCCAGGTTATCTGAGTGCACGACAAGCACCGTACCCACTGTACGATTTTTCTAGCTCTTAGTATGAATCTTGATAAACCAAAATAGAACTCTTATGCTCCACTGACACACCCTTACTTGATCTTCTCTCAGTCTTTCCAATTGCATTAAATGGCATCAATCTACACCCATTTTCTAAGTCAAAAGTTGCAATGTAACTCTCATCATTTAACAATATCTCCAAAATATATTGAAAGTATCCTTACTCTTCTCAGAAGCAGTAAAATGGCATATGAAAAGGGCACTATCTTTTATTTTGTGAATGGCTAAATATTAGATTACTGGCCCCACCCTAATCAATATTCATAGTCCACCTTTCCACCCCTGGGTGTAATCTGGTGATAGGATTATTGGATTACTCCCTATATGGCATTCTACACCCTAGAGAGTCGCCTGGTTCTTGTAAATAAAAGCATGGGTTTGAAAAAGGAAGGGTCTTATTCTTTGATATTCCTCTACTAAGCTGCTTTCTATGGCTTGTGTGGTGGGAGTCCTGCCTAAGTGTTGGATTTCCTGATGCCATTCTTGCACCCTTTTCAGTGTGTGGATTATTTCCTGTGTTGACATTTGTTTCCAGAGCTGCATCTCACCAAATCCTTAATTTTGAACCTGAGTTTCCAATTATAGCTGTTGCCTGAACTTGATTCCTAAACTGCAACAGTGAATTAAACAGTGACTCTGCACTTACTGGTGAGATGTTAATTTCATTGCTTCTTAGGTGGATTTCACTGTTCTGAGAGTTTAGACTTATAAATCTTTGGTTTAAAGTGATGTCATTTGCTTGAACTTTGGTTGAAGGACTCTGGCTTCTCTTTATGCAAATCACATTAGTAATGGCTTTCCTTGCTTTTTTTATTTTATACATATTGTGAAAATCAAAAGATATGGGCTGAATTTTCTCACCTTGTACTATAATTTGCCAAAGCACAGACTAATTACTTGAACCTTCTATCTGAAACTCTAATATTTCTGAAAGGCATCTTCGTGATCACACATTGTCAAGACCAAAGCCCTGATGCTCCCTGATAGTGCTAGGCCAGTAGAACCTCTTGTGGTTTTAATAGATTATCCAAAGTGAATCAATTGATATTGAAATCAGAAGGTAGATCTGCAAGATTCTCTTTAGAGAGTGTGAGATGAACCTGCCTCCCCCACAAGGAATAGTTCTTAGGAAAATTAGTAATAACAATATCAAAAACAAATTATCTCAACATCCAGAAAAGTCTGGAGATTGGAGTCTCTCTTAAACCTAAAGAGGGATGGGACAGACCCCCTTCTCCCAGGAAGCTTCCACAGAGGATGAGAACTCCAAGGTCTACTTCTGGATCATCATTTTGAGTTGACCTTCACATCTTTACATTAGCCAAATCTGGGTAACCCTGACATTTCAGGTAGATCATAAAGGTGGATTAGCCTAGAAAAATTGGAGATCATCTAGGAATGAATGGAACTGTCTTGGCACTTATTTATCCTAGGGTGGGCTTGCACTCCAATGAACAATATTCACACTCTGCCGAGGGTGTTATCTGGTGATAGGATTATTGGATTACTCTCTACTTGATATTTCCCCTCTTTCTTAGGATGTGGCATGCTTCTTGTGAATAAAAGCATGGGGTTTAAAGAAGGAAGGTTCTCATTCTTAGGTCTTTCTCCACTAAGTTGCCTTTTTTTTTTTTGGTTTTTGGTTTTTGGTTTTTGGTTTTTGGTTTTTGGTTTTTGGGTCACACCCGTCAGTGCTCAGGGCTTACTCCTGGCTCCATGCTCAGAAATTGCTCCTGGCAGGCACTGGGGACCATATGGGGCACCAGGATTCGAACCAATGACCTTTTGCATGAAAGGCAAAGGCCTTACCTCCATGCTATCTCCCGGGCTCCAGCTGCTTTTATTCTTAGGAGAAAAAGGCTTGAGTGGTGGGAGTCTTGATTTGAGTGTTGGATATTCTGATCCCGTTTCTGCACCCTTTCCACTGTGTGGATAATTTCCTGTATTGGTGTTTGCTTCCAGACCTGCATCTCACCAGATCCTTCTGTTGGACCCTGGGGTTCCAATTATAGCTAAAATAATTTTCAAAGAGGTTCACCCTTTGCACTCTTATAATTACTATAATATCACACTTAGATAGCAGATATGAATAATAATAATTAAAGGTGAAAATAAGGTCAGATTATTCTTCTTCTTAACTACCCTAACATTATTCCCCATTTTTATTATTTTCTTGGGAGAGTCACACCCATTGCTGCTCAGGGGTTACTCCTGACTGTGCTTAATAATTACTCTGGCAGGCTAAAGACATACAGGATTCCAGGGATCAAATTTGGGTTGACCATGTGCAAGGCAAACACCCTGTCTATTGAATATGACTCCAACACTTATTCTCCATTTTAAAACCTTCCTAGAAGATATTCTTTGAATTTTTATTTATATACTTATTTTTTGGTTTTGTTATTGTTGTTGTTGCTTTCATTTTTTTTTTGCACTCTGTTTTGTTTTTATTTCAGGACCGTTTTTATTATGTAGTACTTTCTTTATTGCTGTAGTGCTCATTGGATTTTTCGGTTTGATTTTTCTTTTTGTATTGTTGAGGTGTTTCTCTTCCTTTTCCCCTTTCTTCTCTAAAACTGATGTTTAGAGCCTCTAAGGACTCTGCCCATTTTCAGCTTGTTTGATCTTTACTCCATTTTATTGTTTTTCTTTTCTTCAAACAGAACCAGATAACTTGAACTATCTTGTTCCGCTTTTTGAGGCAGGGGAAATTGTGGGGGGGGAAATGGAGAGTACCAAGTACAAACAGTTGTATGATCACTAAGTAGTAATAAAAATGATCAGACTTAAACACCAAATCCAAAGCCAACGACAAAAGAATCGATATCCAATCTACAACAAGCTAGACACAGAGGGGACCACTTATATTAGCAGTCCATGAGGTAAGGAAGGGGGATATGGGATGCAAGCTGGGAACCAGGGTGGAGGGAGGACAATTTTGGTGATGGGAATTCCCCTGATTCAATGTTAATATGTACCTAAAACATTGCTATGAAAGATATGTAATTCATTTTGGTCAAAATAAAAATTATTATTATAATTTTAGGTAACTTTCTCTTTTAAATAATAGAGTAAACGACCAATTTACTTTATTTTTCTTTTTGTTTTTGTTTTTGGGCCACATCCAGTAAATCTCAGGGGTTCCTCCTGGCTATGCACTCAGAAATTGTTCCTGGCTTGGGGGATCATATGGGATTCTAGGGGATCGAACCATGGTCTGTCCGGGGTCAGCAGCTTGCAAGGTAAATGCTTTATCAATGCACCACCGTTCCGACCCCCATTTTACCTTCCTTTTTTTATTAATTGGAGGATTTTGATTTCTCCTGAGAGTTATTTAGAGAAATAAAGTGAACCTGGGTAGACAGAGAAAACAGTGGGAGAATAAATTAAAAAAGTAAATCGTGGAAGATGTAACAGTAATGTAACAAGGATGTAGCATACTGAATAATTTAAAAATAATATTTTGTTACAATTAAATTTATAAATAGTCGCTGTAAAAAAGCAGTAATAAGGGGCCTGGGAGATAGCATGGAGGTAAGGCATTTGCCTTTCATGCAAAAGGTCATCGGTTCGAATCCTGGTGCCCCATATGGTCCCCCGTGCCTGCCAGGAGCAATTTTTGAGCATGGAACCAGGAGTAACCCCTGAGCACTGCCGGGTGTGACCCAAAAACCAAAAAAAAAAAAAGCAGTAATAAAATTATATCAATAAACATAATTTTAATAATTGTACAATTTCTCATTTAATTCATATTATCTTTCTACAATGAACTAAAATGATTTTAAAAGCACTAATGATATATTATTGGGCAACATGTCTGTAATAGGCATTAATTATATTTTATTGAACTAACCCACAGTTCTTTTTATAGATACAATAGGCTAATAAGATTTAACCTAATTGCTACTCTAAGAGTGTAGAATTAAAATTTAGCTTAATAAAAAGATTTTGATTTTGGGCCATACTTGCCATGCTGAGAGGTTACTCTTGGCTCTGCACTCAGAAATTACTCCTGGCAGTCTTGAAGGACCATATGGGTTGCTAGTGATTATGTCCAGGACTGCTGCACACAAGGCAAATGCCCCCTTACTGTATTATCACTCTAGCCCCAATAATAAGAAACATTTTAATAAGAAAAATACCCAAAGAATATTTTGTATGGTGTTGTTTTTCACTTCAAGGATAATTAAAAATACGAACAAGAAAAAATTATTACTCAGATCTTGTTACACAAATATTGCTATAAAATCTCCTCTTTTCTAAGATGTCTTATGTGGTTTTCAGAGCCTTTTGTAAGTCAGCCACTAGAGAGCAAGCTTCTTCTTTTTATCACACTGTAGTTTTATTTAAAAAAAAAAAAAAAACCAACACATATATCTCTGTACTCTAACACCATCACATTATCTCAGACTGTAAAATCTGATAACACAGCCTCTAAATGCCTGGGGCAGTGGGCGTGGGGGATGGAAGTGGGGAATTTTAGACGTTTATATTAAAAACACAAGAGAGAACAAGATAAGGTGCTGTAATGCTGAAACCACCTTCCTGAAGTGAAAATGAAACCTTTCCTTAATGGAGCAAAAAGTCTTATGTTTCATCCCTTGTAATAAAATATGATAGACATTGTTTGGCCTGACAGGCATCTTGGGCCTTTTTCCAGGCAAGAGTCTCCAGAGAGCTCAAAAAAATTATACAGTGTCCAGGTGAAACATAGATAAATTACATTGTCAGCTATCTTTACTGTTTTCAGTTCCAGAGGTGTGGGCCAGGCAAAAGATAGCTGCCATCTGAGGAAGATTCACATCTATTGGAAAAATCCTCATATCTAACATCTATTTCATATCCTCAAATCTTATAATTCAAATAGATGAATATATAAAACAATGGGAGAGAATAGATGAAAACATTCAAAGAATAATAGGGATTTACTGTGTATGGAAATCTCAGCTTCCCTGAACTCAAAGCATATTTCTCAGCCAGATTTTTGGCCAGCAAGTACTCACCTGCTTTCCTTCCAGTGGTTACTAACAGTTGAGCACATAACCCTGAGGGCTCATGGATAAACTATGTCTTTGGAATTAAATTTAATCTATGTTGACTGGCTTTAGGATAGTTGAAGATTTATAGTCAAGAATTTAAACTTTTTGGAAATTAAAAAATTCATATTAACATGTATTATTGTTAGACGATAAAACATATCCAAGAAGGGAGATTCTAAAATCTTCCTGGACATCTAAGATTTAATGGAATTTCCAGTTAGAATGCTTATATCAAAATGACCCATTGAGATGATCAATATTTGGGCAATTTGGTCTTGAACAAAAGAAATTTCAGAGAATTCGCCTAGTAATTTTTTCTCTATGACCTTTTGTCTGGAGGTCTTCGTGGGAATTGCTAATCATTTAGTAATAAATAATTTCTTTTGAATCCTTACCAAATACTCAACGCAATAACAATTCTCAACAAATATGTTCATTGTGGCTTCAGCACTTAGCAGTGTGCTGAAAACTGAAAAAAAATGTTGAAAAAAATTTGAGACAATCCCTAGCAATGCACCAGGTATTTGAGCTGTTTACTGAGTTGGGTCTGCTATTGGAGGTTGGTGAAAATAAGCAAAAGGAAAGCTATGACCTCATGCTACTCAATTTGTATCCTTCAGACAGCAGTGGTTGGGGCTATATCAACTATATTTGTATCCTGGATGCAATTCAGCTATTTCACAGCAAGTGAAGATTAGAAAAATTGTTTAAATATTCCTCCTTGCTTCCAGTATCTGTGCAAGTGGCCACAGATTCATCTAATTCTTGAAAGAGAGGATCAACTAGCCGAAAAAACTCACAGACACACCTGCTTTCCAGCTGATTCACTGGGGCCCTTCAGAGAGCCCCGAAAACCACTGCTGTCTCTACATGTGCTTGTCAGGGCAATTCCACAGATCCTCAAATATGTGGACTGAGTGGCTCATAAGAGGCTGTATTTCATCATAATTTTAATACTAATTTCCCAGTAGGAATATACCAAACTAGATGAGACATTATCATAGTGACCACATAATCTCAACAAATAAAATCAACAACACAAAGGTTAACAAAATATTAACTTAGTAGATCTTCAGACAATGTCATAAGATCCCAATTTAAAGTTTCACAAGTTTTCTTTCTTGTTAATAATAATGCTTTCTTCCACACAGATACAAAGTTACTCATGATTGAGTTTCAGTCATGTAATGCACAGCACTTCACCAGAGCATATTTACCATCACTAAAGTCCCCAGTTTCCCTCCTGCATACCCCCCTCTCACTGCCTACTGGAGATAATTTTCTCTCTCCCTCTCCCTCTCTCTCTCCCTCCCCCTCTCTCTGCTCTCTCTCACCTTTAACTCTCCCAACATTTCTCCCCCATTTTAAACATTGTCGTTTGTAATACTGTTCTTTGGCGTACCATCACTTCATCTCCTTTAAGCACCCAATTCTTGTCCAGAGTGATCAGTTCCTACTATCAATGTCATAGTGGCCCCTTCTCTGCTATAACTGAATTGTACTCTCTACAATATTTGTAGGAGCATTGGTGCTATGCACTATTCTTCCTGGCCCTTATATATATTGTTTTTTAAGAAATATTATTACCATTCTATCTTTTTTCTTATATTCCAAATTGCATGAGATAATTCTATGTCTGTTTCTCTCTTCCTGACCCATTACACTCAACATAATACTCTTTATATATATCATATATATATGAATAAATTTTATGACTATATTTTTCCTAACAGCTGCATAGTATTGCATTGTGTTGATATACCACTATTACTTTATCCACTCATATATTCTCAGACATTTGGGTTATTTCCAGATTCTGGCTATTGTGGATAATGCTGCAATGAACATAGGGATTCAAAGGATTTTTTTTTTTTTTGGTTTTGGGCCACACCCAGTGACACTCAGGGGTTACTCCTGG
>PVKC010046940.1:0-11178 GCA_004027635.1 Crocidura indochinensis | reverse complement strand
ACACAGGTTTTAGTCCTCAATAGGTGACCCGGGACTTCATAGATGACCCTGTCATCTATGTGAGTCTCAGTTTCTCTGTTTGTCAGGTGACAGTGTTGCATGTCCCTCTGCAGCCAGGAAGAGGAAGGAACCTCACAGGGCTCTTTGCAAAGTTCAGGTTTGGGTGACACAGGCTGACACCAGAACACATGCAATCACCATGGGCCTAGGTGGAACAAGGTGACTTTTTACCTCATCTGGTCACTGGTCTCTGCCCCCTGAGACCTCCAAATCTAGGGCTGCCCAGCAGAGTTCCAAGTGGAGGCCACATATAGCTAGGGCTTCAGGGGGCAGTTGGCTATCCCCTACCCTCATGACACAGACACTCATTGATGAGCTGACCTTCAGGAGGATGGTGTGGGACATGGAGGCATTGGCGTGGATAATGATGGTAGCCGTCTTATCATCCCGGATTTCCTTGAGGAGTGGGGTGGGGTCCCGGCTGTCATCCAGCATGCGGACAGACAGCGTGTCCTTGGAGATCAGGAATTGCCGGAGCAGCTTCTCCAGGTTTAAAAGGCCTGCAGGGGAAGAGAATATTCCAGTAATGAAAGCATGCCCTTGCCTGTGCCAAGGGTAGAGTCACCACCCCCCAAGCAAGATGCTGCCCCTGGGAGCCAGAAGCCTCCTTTGAGCTAGAGGAGGTGCAAGTCTGACACTGTGGGCACCATAAGGGAGGGGGGGGTCCCAATTGTGGGGTGAGTAAGGGGGAGCCTGCAGATCCTGGAAGGTGGCAGGAGCATCACTGTAAACTGGCAGAAAAGAGACCAGGCATTGGGGGCCTGGAGGGTAGCATAATGGGGAGGGCACTTGCCAGTCACAGGGCCAACCCAGGTTCAATCCTTGACTTCCCACATGATCCCCTGAGCAACACCAGGAATGATTCCAGGGCACAGAGCCAGAAGTAACCCATGAGCCTTGCCAGGTGTGGCTCAAAAACCCAAAAATTAAATTTAGGAGTAGCAGTGGAGGAGGAAACAGATATAAAGTCACTTAGGAAGTAGCTGAAGAAAAGGGGGCCAGGCCAGATTTTGCCCAAGCCTGACAAGAGGAGGAAGGTTCAGGGTGATAGACTCTCTGAGCACAGGGAAGAGACCCACCCCCAATGTGCACTGTTCATAGATGGGGGTCATGGGGTGTAATCCCCATGTCTGGAGAGAAACAAGAAAAGAGAGAGCCTTTTGCTGAGATGAGAGATACTCCAAATTGACTTCTGGCTCTGTGCTCAAGGATGACTCCTGAAAGATCTGGGGGACCAGGTGGGATGCCAGAGATCAAACCCGGTTTGGTGACCTGCAAGGCTAGCACTCTCTCCACTGTACTCCCAGTTCTGGCCTGGAGCCGGGGCCTTCTGAAGCCTGTTGTAGAGGAAATAGACTCAGCAGGAAATGGCTGGACTAGAAACTCTCCCTGGCTTTCTAGCCTGGAGCATCCGAGTTTGTGCATCATAAGAAGCTGCTTTAAAATTCCTGGGCCAAGGAGAATGTACAGAAGCCAGAGGGGGCATCACTGCAGGAAGAACAGTGAGTTTCCTGAAGCCTGGCAGTCCCCTGGTTCCTCTCACCTCACTGCTGGCTGTTGGCAGGGCCTAGGGACTCAGGACAGGCTCTGGCAATAATGGGGTGCACAGCTGTTCTCTACCCAAGACTTTCTGCTACCCTACAGGACCTGGGCCCCACCATGAGGCTGTCAGGGAGGAGGAGAGGAACCTGGGGAGATTGTTAGCCTCACTCAGGGCACAGCAGGGCTTGGATCCATGCAAGACTCCAGACACTGTGGGAGGAGGAAAGATGTTTCTGGAGTTAAAGGGGCTGGGAAGGGTGGAAGGGGACATAGGGGGCTAAGAAAGACCCAGGTGGGGCTGGATAATGTTGGGGGAAGACAGACAGGACACCCAAGAGACTATTATCCCAAATCAAAAAGAACTTCCCTAAGTGGAAATTGAACCCTGGCTGCGGCAGTGAGAGCGCCGGATTCTAACCACTAGACCACCAGGGAGTGGGGACCCCAAATCAAACCAAACACTCATTCCTAAAGGTACCTCACTCTCCCCAGGCCTTGCCTCTGGAACCTTCTACATCTCCTGGAAGTGGTGGGCCTCAGCAGAGGGGATTCACTGAAGTATCTGGGCTCCAGTGGAGGCAATGGGGACATACCCTTGCCTACCAGACATTCATTCCAGGGACTGTCTTCCAGGCCTTTTCATGGAAAGAGGATGAGGGTCAGGGGTCACTGGTTGAAAGACAGGCCAAGTTCTCGACCTCAGAGGTCTGTTTCCAGGGCATGGCCCATAACTCCTGGGCTGGACTTCAAAGAGAGGCACCATCTGCTGAACTGAATCTGATCTCACCACTTCATATTTACCTGGCTTATCTCAAAAGGGACTGAGGAAATAATCTTGTCACCCCTGCCTGTCCCACTGTCTTGTACCCTTTGTCCTTTCCATAGGGAAGGAACTAGCTCATATCTATTTTCCAGATGAGACCACAGAGGCTGGGGTGCCACCACCACGTTTACGTGATCACAGGCACCAAATAAGAGGTGGAGGGAGTCAAGGAACAAGAATGCACTCCCATGGAACCACTGTAAATAATGCCTAGAAACACTCACACAAGCATTGAAAAGGAGCTGGAGCAACAGCACAGTAGGGTGGACACTAGCTTTGCACATGGCTAGCCCAGGTTTGATCCCTGGTATCCTATATGATTCCTCAGGTCCACCAGAATGATTCCTGAATGCAGAGTCAGGAGTAACCCCTGAACACTATCAGGTGTGGCCCCCCAAAAAACAAAAAACAACAGGATTTCAGAGCTAGATACTCACACAGCAGAATCACAGCACACCTGTGATCACAGTAGCTGGGCCCGGGCCCATCTTAAGGACTCAGAAGATTACTTTAGACTAGAGGGAGAGACCTCGAGGGGCCCAAGTACAGGTTTGCATGCAGGAGACTTCAGTTCAAATCCCAGCACCTCATGGTCCCTTGAGCACTGTCAGGTGTGTTCTCCCCAAAAACCAATCAATACAAATTAAATAGTTGCTCTGTGCTGATCGATCCGACAGCTTCAGGGCCAGGCCATATGGAGACCCCGAATCTCCTTCAGTCTCTCTCTGATTGCCAAGATTTGAGATTCGTGGGATAACCCTGCTGGCCTCAGCAGCTCTCAACACACACAAGTTCCTCCCCCCAACCTCCATTAAAGAAAACTAATGCAACCTGCAATAAATCTCTACTTGTTTCCAGCTCTACTTATTAAAAATCCACTTTGAGGAAGCTGCAGAGAGAGCAAAGGATTCCCTGTGGCCCATGTGCCTGCCTCTTTGCCTCATCACAGTGGCTGGAAACTAGAATTTGATTCCTGCTGCTCTGGGCAGGATCTATGCTCCGAGGAGAGGTGCACTGAAGCCACTGTGCCCAGCTGTCCCTGTATCCTTGCTCCTGTGTCCTCTACTTCAGCTGTTTAATCCTTTTTGCCCGCCAACTTCTCAGTTTAGCCCCTTAGCCTTCCTTCGCTCTGGGCCTACAGGGGGAGGCCTGAGTTCCCACTGGGTCAATGTCATAAGGAGCTGTTGTCAGTGAGGATGAGTCCCAGCCTAGATTGTGGGCAGCCTTGTAAGAAGGCCCTTTGGCGGACCTTTCAGTATTCATCTGCTGCAGAGACCCAGACACTGGCTGCACTTCTGTGTCATCATCTGTCCATGACAGATGGGCAGAGTCCATCCCAGCCAACCCCCAGGACAGGTGTGGAGAGTCCCAGCTTTGGCATGAACCCACAAAGGTTTTTTTGGGACTGAACATGAACACTCATAACCCCAAGACTTGTTTTTCTCAGCTCTGGAATGGCTGGGGTGGAGGCACAGAAGATGGGAAACCACCAAGGAAAACACCACTTTCCCAAGCAAGTCAGGAGCCAGCCTCAGCTGATGGGATGTTCCTAGGCTGATGAGCTTCCCCACCTTCACAGGGACTTCCCCAAGTCCAGGAAGAATACTGTAGCTCCACTCCAGAATACAGGTAACTGAGAAGAAATGGGCCGGGTCTTGGGAACCGGAGATGACCTGTAACTTTACCTGCAGACCCTGCCCATTTCCTGGGAGGGGTCTGGGAAAGGTACTTAAGGGCTCTGACCCAGAGGAGAGAATCTCTTTTTGTCTTTGACTCTTGCCTGGTTGGATCTTTTTTTTTTTTTTTTTGGTTTTTGGGTCACACCTGGCAGTGCTCAGGGGTTACTTCTGGTTCCATGCTCAGAAATTGCTCCTGGCAGGCACAGTGGACCATATGGGGCACCGGGATTCGAACCGATGACCTTTTGCATGAAAGGCAAACGCCTTACCTCCATGCTATCTCCCGGGCCCCGCCTGGTTGGATCTTTACCAGTTTGAAGGTCAGAGGAAAGATGCCTGAGAGAAATTAAGACGCAGGGCTAGCTAAGAATAGCTGAATGCTTAAATGGTTATGATATAGGCCACACATGTGGTGGCTAGGATGAATAAAGCTGTTACTTCCTGAAGCCTGCATGTGAGTGAGATTTCTACCCGCCTCTCTCATGAACATCCAGACCTGACAGTTAATGGGGGTTGTGGAGCCACATGGCTCAGAGCCTAAAGACAGAGGCCTCCATCCACCATCAAAGCCCATCCTAAGGCCTTATTTACAACAGAACACCCCCAAGGCAGAAAGCCTTCCCAGCAGGATGGGGGTACTGCACCTATGCCTATGCTCGGAGCCACATCAGTCCTGTCCTGTCCCTCCACATCCCTCTGTGCCTGTTTCTGGGGGGTTGTCCCAAGTTGTCCCATCACTCTGTACTCAGGAGCCTTCATCTACTATGCCCTGTCACATTTGAGCATCCCAGATACCATGAAAACTGCATCTTTTCTGGGGAAGACAGTAGAACACAAGTGCCATATCCAAGGAAATCCTGATCTGGTCACACTCACAGGTGCTATAAGTTCCCATAACAGGGGCAGAATGAAGTGCTCACAGAATTCCGTGCATGGGGATGGAGTGAGAACACAGCCAAGAGAATGTTTCCCTTGCACATGGTTGACCCAGGTTCAATCCCTGGCATCCCATATGGTCCCCCAAGTACTGCTAAGAGTAATTCTTGATTGCAGAACCAGGAGCAATCTCTGAATATCACCAGGTGTGGTCCAAAAGCAAACAAAAGAACTCTAGACACAGAAACGTTCTCTGCAGCATTATCCAGGAGAACTAACTCTCTGTAATGACAGAAAGGCTCACATCTGTGCTGTCCACACAAAGGCCTACCTGTGCCTTAAACATGTTCCATGAGATGGGGCCACCAGAGTTGACACTAAATTTAGTTTCCTTTGTTTGAGGGTTACAGTCACACCAAGTGCAATGGATTAGACCACCTGCAGGAGCCCTTTGAGTTTTCTGGTCCTTTGAGCTTTCTCCCAGGTCCTGTTATTTAACTTGCAATTGAGGACTAGGGAGATAGTTCAGAGGGTGGCAAGGGAGTATCCCTTACCCATATGAGCCTAAGTGCATGCCCTGGCACCATGGGCCCCTCTCCAGTGCTGCCAAGTATGGTGGCCTGGTGGGCCCTGTGTACTGTTGGGTCCAATCAAGCAGGACCTATCTGACCTGGTTGACCAGTGGGTTTTGGTCACTTCTGAGTGGATCAATGAGACGGAGGGATGGCCAACACCACCACCCCCCCAACCCTATGCATTTGGAACAGGTAGAAGAGGAGTATCAAAAAAGCCAACTTGTTGGAATGTAGCTATCAGATTGGTGGACTGGCAGAGCAATCTGTTCATGGACCAATGAGAGCTCATGTGGAGCAACTGGTAGCGGGACCAGGTGAGGAAGGTGGTTCAGTTGCTTCCCATGCTAGGAGTTCCATGCACATAGTTGCAGGAAATCTGGGATGGAAGCCTCAGATCCAACACCTGGGAGAGACAGTGCCCAGTGCCCCTCTGCCCATGCAGCCCTGCTTGGTGAGACCCACCCAGGGCAGCTGACACACTTGGGCACTGGACCTCAATGGTAGCCGAAAGCTACTACCTGCCTGCTTGATCACTGGTGTGATGGATGCTGCTGCCCCCTGGGGCTGTCAGCAGCACAGGCCCGCGGGAACATGCAGGGCTTATATTTACTAAGCCTCAATAAATGCTAAATTCATATCGCAAATGGCGAGTAGGAGAAAATGCATTTCCAAAACCTGCATTTGCAAAAGAAAAAAGAATTTTCTTCATCAGAAATTGACCCTGAACCTTATTCTATGAGCAGAGTCCATTCTCTAGGGAGCCAAGCTCTTCAACCCATCAAACAAACAAACACAAGCCCACTTTATTTTCCTTCTCTCTCTCTCTCTCTCTCTCTCTCTCTCTCTCTCTCTCTCTCTCTTCTCTCTCTCAGTAGCTCCTTAACAATGAGACTGAAAATGTGGGAATTGAGTTTGCAGAAGCAAAGCAACCTCACTGTCAGCAGGTCTTCCTGGAACCTGGTTTCAGCATGAGTTGCCCAATTCCTGGTGAAGCTTTCTCCACCCCCCCCTCTCTCTTTCTTTCTCTCTCTATCTCTGTCTCAGACATGACAGCAAACCCGGGAATGCCTGACCTGCTATTTCACCCTTCCACAAGGTGGGGAAACCTTCTCTTCCCAGCCAGTCTGGGATAAAACCAGTTTTATAGGGATAAAACCTATCCCAAAGGGGGCATCCGGACTACTCACATTCTGCTTTGGCACAGATGAGGCAGGCGGTGGTGCAGTTGAAGAATTTGAGGATCCCTGCGACAGCCACACTGATGTCGGTGTTACTGGGGTGCAGGTTGAGGGTCGTGAATCTCTGGAACTGGAACTTGATGAACTCCTCTGGGGCCACTTTGAAATGAGGGACCTGAATGGAGGAGCAAAAATGGGCAGCAGGAGGCATTGGGATGAGTGTGAGAGAGAGAGAGAGGAAGAGGCAACAATCAATGCTTGAGACACGAGACCTGGCTGGATCCAGCCCTCTATTCCTGACTATAGGAAGTAGCCAGGGAACACTGCACCCAGAAAGAGTGTATAGGAGGGAGTGTACTTGGAAGGGGTGCAGTCCATGGCCTTTGTCCTCAGTACTATGGCCAAGTGTGAGTAACAGATGCATGCTTCTAAGTGTGAGGCCTGGGTTGCATCTCTAGTGCTACTGAGACAGATTTTGTTTTTGTTTTTGTTTTTGGGCCATACCCAGCAACGCTCAAAGGTTACTCCTGGCTCTGTACTCAGAAATTACTCCTGGCAGACTCAGGGGACCATATGGGATGCCAGGAATTGACCTTGGGTTGGCCATGTGCAAGGCAAACACCCTACCAACTGTGCTATTGCTCTATCCCTGAGACATATTTTTTATTTGACCCGGGTAAGTCATAACAAAGAAAAAAGCAATACTCTACAGTTCCTGCTGGCTTACAGGCTACACACACACACACACACACACACACACACACACACACACACACACACGCACACACACGCACACACATCCTAGGTAAAACCCTGGGGTGGCTTCTTCTGGAGAAGCAGAGTTAGGGAGGCAGCCTCAGGCTACACGCCTGTGGGTGAAAGAGCCTCTGAGCAGAGCCCAGGAGACGAATGGCAGCTCTGGCTTCATTAGGACAGTGTCAGCTTCCCTGCTGAGTATGTTTCTGACACTTCCGGAAGGCACCAGCCCTCCCTCCAACCTCCCTTCTCCTGGGAAAGGAGATTAACAGGCAGTGATAGCCGCTTTCACGGCAGCTTAGGTGATTGGGGAGGTAATAGGCACAATAAAGCATAATAAGTGACCATCCACCTTGATCTTATTCCATCACCCTCATGCCAAGTATGGGAGCCACTAGAGCCCAAGGCCACCTGGCATCTCTATTAGAAAGGGGCCAACCTGCAAACCTGCCTCCTCCCTTAATCTCAGAAGCCCCAGGAGAGCAGGATCGGAGCTAGCAGGGATTTGAGCAGGGCACTGGCTCAAAGGCATCTATGATCAGACCAGCGAGATGCAGGAGTTCTCCCCCAATTCATGTAACTGCAGAAGCTGTTCTGGCTGAGGCTAGCCTGAGGCCGGGATGATCTGCACAAGGGCTGGGGACCAGCTTCTGTTTGTGTTGTTGTTGTTGCCATTTTTGTTGTTTTGTTTTGTTTTGTTTTGTTTTAGGGACACACTTGGTCATGCTTCGGGGCTTACGTTTGGCTCTGCACTCAGGAATCACTCCTGGCAGTGCTCAGGAACTATATGAGATGCTGAGGAGTGAACCCAGGTCGGTTTCATGCAAGACAAGTACCCTCCCCACTCTGGCACCCAGAAACGGCATCAGGAAGAAGTGATCAGAATCCCGAGTAGCCTTAGTGGTGTGGGAAGGGAATGGTGAACCCAGGTGGAAATAAGGGAGAAAATTCCTGCAAAGAGAGAGGATTTAAGAAAGGAAAAAGCAGAACTGGGGAGTCTTGGAAAAGAGACCAAAAAGCAAGGCCAGCCTAAGGGTGTTATGCCAAGGGCTTCCTCCTGCAGATGTCTCTTAGCGTCCTGCCTGTCTGACATGGCAGGAACACCCTAAAAGGGGAAGAGGGAACAGTTGGGGTGAGAGGATATGGGCCATACCCTCCCACTAAGCCTCCTGGCCCTCTCTGTCTTCCCAATTCTATCAGCACCGATTTGCCTCCTTTTAGAACAATGAACCCCTAGACAGGCCCTTGGACTAACAGAGCCAGGAATGGGGAAGATAAAGGGGGGGTCAAAAACCCACCCATGGGGTTTGTGTTCTGGCGGGGGGGGCAGTTTTCAGCCCTGAGGCTTCATCAGAAGGGACTTTTCCGAGAACCCTACTGGGAGGTCCCAAGATCCTGTGTGTGAAAAAGCAGGCCAGCTCAGCTCTAACTTGGGCAAGTTCAGGCATATCTGTCCCTTCCTCTCCCACTTCCTCTCCAAAACGAGGCACCCCAACAGAAAGACTCTGGGAGCCATCTGAATAGGGGTACCCCAGTGAAGAAGAATTAGTGAGACTCCCTTAGCAGCTGCTTCTGATGACAGCAAAGGTGTTTCCATACCCACCAGCATTCCTGCCAGGGTCACGATAGATCCAAAAAGAATCTGCAGTGTTGGGGGTGGAGTGGGAAGGAACCCCAGGAACTTAGAGGTGTCTGTTTCATAGAGGAGGGCAAGGAAGAGACCAGCAGGGCAGTGGGGAGTAATATCCCAGCTTAGAACCTCATTTCTCTTCACCAGGAGGGGAGCAAGGGACCACAAGGCAGGCCGGTGACATAAAATATTCATGAAGGGGATTGAAAGAGGTGGGGGGGCTGTCTAGTCTGTCCCAGCCTGTCTGAAGGCTCAGTAGCCAAGTGAGGGGTCAGGCAGAGGTCTCTGCTCTGTCTGCAGGGACAAGCACCTAAGTAGAAATCAACTTTCCACTGAACCAACCCCAACAGGTGGTCATTTGGGGTAGATAGGTGCCTGAGAGGCAGTGAGGACGGGCAGGAAGGGCAGGGGAGGAGTGAAGTGGTCCAGCTGGGCACAGACCACAGCATGAATGACAGTAGAGATGTTCCTCAGACCCTGGCCAGGAGGCTTAAAAGAAGTGGGTATCAGTGGGGGTGGTGGTCCACACCTGGCTGGCCTGATACCCTCTTTGGGACCCCATAACCCTTGCTCCCAGCTTGCCCTTTTCTCAGAACCAGATTCTTCCAACTCTGGCTTCTAGAAGGCTGACACACCTCTCACACCCTGAGCCAGCTGCACACCTGTTCCTTTCTCCACCTCCACTGAGCCCATCTGTCCCCAGAGACTGGCTAGATGGCCTTAAGGACAGCTGGACTGTCTGGGGATGAGTCTTCGAGGAAGGACGCCAGGTTCTGGGAAGGACAGATGTGAGATTCCAGTAAACTCAGACTCCCGGAAGTCCCCAGGACCAATTCTTTGGGGATTATTTGGGAATTGGGGGAGACAGTGGATTGAAAGGGGGTGTAAGCTCATCCTCAGTTATCATTCCCTGAGCCTCCCAAAAATAGAACCAGGAAATAGACCCACTTAGAGGTTGCACAAAACACCGGAAGAGGAAAAGGATCAAGAAACAAGGGGAAAAAAAAAAGAAACAAGGGGGGGAAAAATCTTTCCAAGACAATGAAGATGCTTGAATTTAGGAATTTTGTTGTGTTTTGCTTTAGTTGTTTTATTTTTTCCTAAGATCTCAGGTAGTGACAAGGAGGAAACATATGATACTCTTGTCCCAGTTCCAGCCTAGACTGAAGCTGCCCTCTCGGCCCCTAAACAGCACTCCTGTCCCCTCTTGCTCTCCAAGCACCCACCTTGCAAATCCAGATGTGCCTCCCCCACCCCACAGTCCCCTCCTGGGAGAAAATTCCAGGGAGGACCCCCATGGAGTCCAGTAGCACCAGTCTCCCTGAGAGACTTTTCCTGCCCACTTGACCCCACCTCAGCCCTCACTCACCTCCTTCTCCCCACAGATGTTGCTGATGATGGAGCTGGAGGCCGGGCTGGAGGAGGGCCCCAGGACAGTGACTACACCCTTGGGGAGGATCTGACACACTGTGGAAGGGGGGCACACAAACAAGAATTTTGTGAGTGGGGCCCCAACATGGCCTGAGCCCCTTCCAATCTTCACCCATCACCCCAACCCAAAATTTCAAGTCCCTTCTGCTTCCTGGCTCTGAGGACACTGCACAGGTGGTGGAGTGTGACTGCCACCTCACTATCTCCAAATCCAGTGAAGAACTGACTGCAAAACCTTCCCTTACTCCCACCCCCAGCCTGGACTCAAGGTACACTCAGCACAGAACATCTGCCAAAGGTCAGAGGTCAGCAAGGTCAATGCAAACAGGTGTTCGGGTAGGGAGGGGCAGACAGAAAAGAAAGGGTTTCAGCTCTCATTGACACCCCTATTCCCCCTTTCCAACAACCCACACATCCCTCAGCAACCTTCCTTGCTCCCCTGTGAGGCAAAAGGCACCATCCTCTTTAGTTTGCTTTCCAAATCCCACATTTCCCTTTGGGGTACCCAGCCTATTTTCTAGGGCAGGGTGCCTCATTCCCTTAGAAGAGGAGTGTTGAGCAGAAGAAGGGATAGGAAGTCAGAGAGGAGAGACTGGGGGTGGTGGAGAAATAACATAGCAGAGAGGGT
>PVKC010046939.1:0-11133 GCA_004027635.1 Crocidura indochinensis | reverse complement strand
CAAAAAAAAAAAAAAAAAAGAAGAAAAAGAAAAGAAAAGAAAAGAAATTGCTCCTGGCAGACTTGGGAGACCTACTGGGATGCCAGGGAATCAAATTCAGATTTTTCCCAGGTTGGCCACGTACAAGGCAAAAGCCCTACCACTGTGCTATCACTTCAGCTCTTAACTTCTATTTTTTTTTGTTTGTTTTTGTTTGTTTGTTTGTTTTTTTGTTTTGGGGTTACACCCAGCAGTGCTCAGGGGTTACTCTTGGCTCCATGCTCAGAAATTGCTCCTGGCAGGCACTGGGAACCATATGGAGACTGAGATTCGAACCGATGACCTTTTGCATGAAAGGCAAGTGCCTTACCTCCATGCTATCTCCTGGGTACCCCTTAACTTCTATTTTAAAAGATCAGTAAATACTTATTTACAAGTGTTTTTGCAAAATTGATTTTTTTTCACAAAAGATAAAATGACAACAAACCTCTAATTATGGATATTGGGCATTAAAAAATGTGTATGTAAATATTCACCCAGATAGCTTTATATGTTTAAAGATGTTTCAAAATAAAAGAACAATTTCACAGTGGCATTTACAGTATTAATCTTAGCCCTTGGTCTTTTTTGATTATGGATTTCAGGATTTGAATGAATCACTGTCTATTTTCAGGGTATGTAACTAAAATTTCAACAAATAGATGTTGAGATTTTGTTTTGCTTTTTGTTGTTGTTTTTTCCAATATCTTTTTTTTTGTTTTTGTTTTTTGGGTCACACCCAGCAGTGCTCAGGGGTTACTCCTGGCTCCATGCTCAGAAATTGCTCCTGGCAGGCACGGGAGACCATATGGGGCACCGGGATTCGAACCGATGACCTTTTGCATGAAAGGCAAATGTCTTACCTTCATGCTATCTCCAGGGCCCTTGTTGTTGTTTTTTATTTTTGTTTGTTTGTTTTGGGGTCACACCCGGTGAAGGGTTATTCCTGGCTCTTCGCTCAGAAATCATCCCTGGCAGGCTCAGGGGACCATATGGGATTCCAGGAATCGAACCACCATCAGTCCTGAGTTGGTTGCATGCAAGGCTTACTGCTGTGCTCTTTCCAGCCCAGATGTCGAGTTTTTAAATAATTTTTCTCCACAAAAAAATAAAGGCAAGAGAGTAAGAGGAAAGAAGGACTGAAATCTCTTCTCAATAGACATAACATCTGCTTGGAATGGTTTTCACTGTAAAATTGTTCTTATGTTCTTTCTAATTTGTTGTTTATTTGGAGACCACACCTAGTGATACTCATTAGTTTCTCCTGGCTCTGTACTAGGAATCATTCCTGGCAATCTTGGTGGGACCATACGCAAGAGATGCTGAGGATCAAATCCAGGTTGGCAATGTCTAAGGCAAGCAACTCACCTACTGAACTACCTCTCTGGCCCCCATCTAATTTTAATATTTACTAGCAAAATCTTCACAAAGAGAACAAAAAAAAAAAAACTAAAAATGTTCCATTTTAAATTTATCTTTTGACTCTGTGAGATTTTTCTTGAATTCTCTTTGCACGGAAAAAATGAATTCACAAAAGATTCTTTCCACACTGTTAGTATATATTAATGTATTTTTTAATCTTCATTTTTGATCCACAACTGACAATGTGCAGGGTTCACTCAGGGATCACTCCTAGTGGTACTAGGGGGGTTAAGGGTTCAAACACAGGTAAGCCAAATATTTTACCTCTGTACTATCTTTCCAGGCTCTATGTATGTATTTTTAACTCAAAGACGAAACAAACAAACAAACAAACAAAGAAAAAAACGCTTTCTCTGATTTCATATCTGCAGGTTTTGAAATTCAATGAAGGTGTGATGGCACACTCAGATAGAGAGAATGTATTATGTTCATTTGCCTTCAACTCAGCTTCTAGCCTGGATAGGATCGACTACCAGAAGTCCTGCACATAGGAAAATGGTAAACCAAGCTATCTGAGAGCAAGACTGTTACCCATTCTGCTGCTTAAGGTGCTCTAACTAGAGAAGTTTTCTAAATACTCGTACTGGGTCTTTCCAGTTGCATCTGGAAGCTACAGTTTGACCAAAGGTGCACTAAAGCATACCATCTTCAAGTCTGTGGAAAACAACCCCACAGTGTGTTCCCTATCACAACAGATGTCTGTTTCCATCTTCTTCATTCTTTCTGGGGGAGTTCATCCTGCTGTGTTCAAGTTATTCCTGGCTCTGTGCTCACGAATCATTCCCAACAGGCTCAGGGGACCATATGTGATACCCAGGATCTAACCTAGTTAAGTCGCATGCCCTTCCAAGTCCCTCTACCTTCAGTCTTCTGGAATCCAAGGCATCCTTTCCACCAAAAAGGTAAGAGATGTTCACTTACAAAATCATACAGGAGCAGCCAGCTGTGTCTCCATTCTAGCACCACTTTTTATCAGGTTGCTGCCTGGAATTTCTGTTTTATTTTCATTTTATTTTGTTTGGTGGCCACACCCAGCTATGCAAAGGGTTTACTCCTGACTCTGCACTCAAGAATTACTCCTGGCAGGTTCAGGGGATATGGGAATGCCAGGGATTGAACCCGGGTCGACTGTGGACAAGGCAAAAGCCTACCTGCTGTACTACTTGTGAGAGTAGTAGAAGTTACTGCTCCAGCCACTACTTGGAATTTCCGAGAGTGTGTGGAAGTGGAACATAGCTGCTGTACCTGACAGAACTGAGAAATCAATGTGATCATGTCCAGCCCCAGAGCTGCCAATTTTTTAAGAAAAAAGGGGGTGAGGTCCAGAAATGGAAAGCAAGCTGGTGACAGTATGAATGTTAGACATGAAATTGGTCAATCCTTGATAGTCAAAAGTGTTCAAATGTCCCCTCTCTGTAAAATGAAGGCTCTTGCCTTCCAGAGCAGACCCCAGTGCAGGGATGGGTGTCCCCCAACTTTTTCTGGGAAGTGAGGGCTTCAAAGGAGCTCCCTCCAGGGACCAGAGCAATAGCATGAGGTAGGGTGTATGCCCTTGCACAAGGCTGACCCAGGACAGTACTAGGTTTCATCCCTAGCATCCAATATGGTCCCCCAAACCAGGAGCGATTTCTGAGCACATAGCCAGGAGTAACCCCTGAGCATCACTGAGTGTGGCCCAAAAAACAAAACAAAACAAAAAATGAGTTCCCTTCAAAGATGAAACAGACTGTGTATAAGGATAACTCAGGTAAGTTTACAGATCTATGAGGAAACCAGACAGGGCTTAAAACTGGAGAAAACATTCTGCAAACTCTAAGATCCAAGACAGAGGCTATAAAGAAAGAACAGTAGGAATGTCAACCCTGATTCTAAGATCAGGGTTCAAGCCCTGGCACCACATATATTCCCCTGAGCTTTTCCAAGAATAAAACCTGAGCAGAGAGGCAAAAGTAGGACCGACAGTATATTACTAGTGAGGTCTAAAAGAAAATTAAAAAAAATAATAGAACAAGTAATGGATAACTGAGCATAACTACATATTTTGCATGGTTCTGATGCTAATTTGTTCTCATATGTAGCTGTGCCAGAGAGTGCCAAGAGTGTAGGCACAGGCAGAAATACCATCTTTGTGGGATCTGAAGCTTTCATCATTTACAGAACCCTTGTTGAAAAAATAAACTTCAAACTATCTTAATTTTTATATTTTCTAAAACCCAATGTCATGAAAATAGTGTGGGGTTCTTTGGGAGGGATGGATCAGGAAATAAAGATTTGTTAACTCTATGGTAAACCCACCTCTGATGAGGTTTTCTTCCTCATTATCCACTTGAAAGAAGTTGGAGATATGCTCAATTTCTAGGTTCTTCTACCCAGTCTCTACCTAATACTTACAGACCACTGATGAAGTCTAAGTTCCCACTTTAAAGTCTAAGGAATCAAAGATCATAAAAATAGCCCACAATCACAACAGGCTGTTTATTCTGAGAGGGGAAGTTGACTTTGTTTTTAGCAGGACACACTGGGTAGAGCTTGGAGGTTATTCTTGTCTCTGTGTTCAGGAGTGACTCTTGGTAGCACTTAGGGGGCCCAATGTGGTGCCAGAGATTTAACCACAGTAGCTAGGAGGCAAAGCAAGCATCTTACTCTGTGTCATCATCTCTCCAGCCCCATAACAGGCTTTTTTTTTTTTTTAGTTTTTTTTGGGGGGGCCACACCCAGTGACGCTCAGGGGTTACTCCTGGCTATGCGCTCAGAAGTCACTCCTGTCAGGCATGGGGGACCATATGGGAACCGGGGGATCGAACCGTGATCCGTCCTAGGCAAGGCAGCAGGCACCTTACCTCCTGCGCCACCTCCCGGCTCCCAACCATAACAGGCTTTTTAAACTGCCAAATATATAGATTAAATGGATCCCACTCCACTGAGACCCCTGTGGCCCATAGTTTTGTATGCTGGCAAATTGCAGATACTCTTCAAATACCCAGTGCTAAGAGTTTAGGAGTCTCCATCCTTTCATCTCTACATTTTCACAAATTTTCTCAGCTAGTGGATCTATGATGGTAACCCCATCAGCAGTAAATTTGGAAAGGAACAGAGCTGGATCACTTTAGTCACTTCCCATATACTACTAAAGAGATTCAGGTCAGATGTTTGGTTTATTGGTTTTGTACCTGAGCACCTTCCCTGTCTATGACTGTCAGATGAAACAAAACCCTATTGTCCTTCTGGCCATGATCTTTGCCAGGAAAAAATCAAACCATTCTGTAACACCCCAGAAGTTGAGAGACCCTCCCCTTTGGAGAGGAATTCATTATACCCAGCAAGTTCTGCCACTTCCTGGCTAGCTCAATGTTCTGATGGGACTAGTTCTGTATCATAGAGCTTCTTCATGTATAAGACTAAGCAAACCTCTTCACTGTTAGGACAGTATCTATTGATATGTGGTTGACAAGCATTAGATATGTATGCCTGGATTTTTCCCAACATGATGCCTAGAACCCTATTATGGTGCTTCTGCAAAACACAAAAAGCTTATTACCCTAGGAGAAATAAAGGGTTAATCTTCAGATGAATGAGCTAGACTGGGTAGAAGCAGATATTGAATGGATTAGAGTAGAGTGAGATACACAAGAGATGGTAACCCTGATGTGAAATAGGACAGAGTGAGGGAGACAGAAAGAAGAAATTACCTTCCTATTAATTTGCATGTCATCCTTGCGCAGGGGTCATGCTAATCTCTGTATCGTTCCAATTTTAGTATATGTGCTGCCGAAGCGAGCACACCTTCCTATCAATTAGCTAAAATCAAGACGTTGTGAAATGAAAGTGTAAGAAACATTTCAATAGGTATGGGGGAAGCAAAAGTAGGGAGGAACATTTTTGAGCATCCCTGTAAAAATAGAAGTTAATATCATTTCTCAGAATCTACAGTTTGAATGATGGTTCTATTTTCCCTAAAGTTTTTCCAAATAGATTTCCCAAGTCCCAGAAACTTCAGTGTGAAAGATAGTCATTGTCTTTCCTAATTAATTCAATTTGGGTTTTCAATTTAAAGAGTATTAATAATAATACTAAAAATGTTTCATTTCAGGAGGAAAAGCATTAGTTTAAACTAGTAACATTAAATTATAGTAATCCAGTTAAACTATGAAAGTTAGTCAGCAAACAAAGATTCAGAACACATTTGGGTCTATATGTCATTTGAATTTTATAATAAGGAAGTTGTGTCTCCTTATCTGCCCAAGGTATCCAATAGTACCCAATTCGGAATAAAAGCCTTTGCTGTGGTTTGCTTTCAATTTTCTTACAAATGACAGAAAACACTATAGGAATGTATGCCAAAGAACGAGTTTTTGCTTTGGCCTTCTACCTGGAAACTATTCCTGAATAATGAGGGCCTTCCACAGCCCAGACATCCCACCAGCACTCTTAGGCCTGACTGCTGGCAATCTTTGCCCTAATCTGCAGTCCTCCATTGGCTGCCTTCTTTCAGAACAAACTTTAGCAAGTATTCAGAGCTTAGCAGGGCCAGTGACCACAGACAGACAGTGGCTTCTAGTGAGAAACTATAGAAGTTGCCTAGCCTGCCCTTCTAACCATATGTGGCGGACAGTGTTTGGTCTGCATAATCTCCCAACAAATTCACCACCTGGAAAGCTTCCCTGCTATAGCCTAACATCAGTTCTTGCTCTGGAGGAGAGCTTGTTAGAGGAAGCATAAGAAGGAAACCCTAGGAATTTGTCCTGCTTCCTGAAATGGAGCTCTCAGCTCCCTTTACAAGTGGTCTGAGAAGGTGCTGGGAAGACAAAGTGGGAGCACATGCTTTGCATGCTAGCGCCCTGGAAAATGTCCCTGGCACATTCTGGCCCCTTGAGCATCACCAGACCTCATCCTAGAGCACCAATCTGGGAATAGCCCCTGAGCACTACTGGATATGGAACTTCGAAAACTTTTCAGAATGCAGCCAATAATTTCAAATACAGAGATCCCATGCATTTAGGAATTGTAAAGTGGAAGGTTAAAGCATGTTCCCCAGATGAATTCATTTAAATTTTAATAGCAAAAAAATACCCCATAAATTGACTCATCTGAGTTAATAAAACAACTCATCTCTCTGACATCAGAGCCAGTCCCCTGGGAATGGGTCTACTGATCATTTCCCTTCCCTTTGAGCTAAAATCAATGCCTCAAAAACCCGAGGTGGCTACAGATATGGCCCTGAAACCACGTGGTTTCTAGGGTCTAAATTTCTACTAAGATTCTCATAGCAACCTGATGAACAAATCAAGATGTTTCTGGTTGGGTTTAACAGTTCCTGAACCATTTTTTTTTCTATGTGAAAAGTTGCATGGTTTTATAGGTAGTAATTGAATGTCAAAAATTATGAGACTGGTTCAATTCAAATCCTGCACAGAGTTGAGGTCAGGAGTGAAGGGAATAAGCTGCTCTGACTTCTTCTCTGCTCTTTGCAGATGCTCTTAAAACACCAGGCCTGCTTATGTCCTCAGACTGATGCCTCTACATTTCCATCAGCTTGTTGGAGGAGAAGCAGAGAGAAACTCTCTACGGAACTTACTGCTAGCTGTCTTCCACCTAAGCATAAACACAAGTTCTGGCATTAGGAGAAAATACTTTCTGCCTCACACACCAGCACTGCTACAGGCTTGTAGGAGGAGAGCTGGCGGGGGAATCGTGTGGAAATGAACAATTCATAAAACAGACTTAGTTTTGTTTTGTTTTTTAAACCCAACCAAGACTTTGAGTTTCAGAACTAAATCCTTAGCTTTTAACTCCTCTTATTTTTGACGGTCCTATTTCCAAGAAGGAATGACTTGAGACATTGACAGTGCCTGGCAATCTCATCTCAGCTTCCTGAAAGGGGCATAGAGAGGGGTGGTTTTGCTCCAAGGACTGGAACATAGTTCTTCCTGGATCAGCTCAAGGCTCAGTATTCCAGTTTAGGTAAGCCAGATACTCAGCCACAGCAACAATTTATTTCTCAGACATCAGATACAAGGGAAAATAGGCTAGAATTATTTGGGGGAGGCAAGGTACATGCAAAAACATAAAAAGTCTTTTGTGCATGGAAAGGAATGAATGCCTATGCTCTAAAAGTCTGTAAAATTAAAAAATAAGCCCTTACCAAACCTAAGAAGTCCCTTGAGCATTAGGCCTGTACGTCGCAAAAATTAGAAAATACAGGACCGTGTCTTATGAATCATAATCTTCTCTCTTACTCTTTCAAAACCAAGTCAATGACCCTGAATAACAATTGCCCTTTTGTAATCAACAGTCAGAATCAGTCCTTCAAAGTTCTAAAAGTACGGTAATCTTTCATGCACAGAAAAATAAGAAAAAATGCTTAGCATATTTAATCTTTTTTTCTTTGTGCTAAGAAAAGAAGGTACTACTCTCAGCTGGGTGCTTGGAAGTTGTTCTGGTAGTGTTTGTGGGACCATGCAATACAAGGAAATGAATGCAAAGCATGGGCTCTAGCTCTCAGCTATTTCTGGTCCATACATCATTTTAATGGCTGCAAATTAATAAGCAGTAACAATAATAAGTTGGTTACTAAAAGGAACCAACAGGTTATGGGGTATGAATTGCTTTTATTGAACTGACAGAATGTTCCATTTTGGTAAGAACAGAATATTCGAGAAATTTCCTGAGAGTTCAGTCAGTAGAATGTTTTCCTAGGCAGAAACGTCAAACTTTGTCTTTTTCCATGCAGACATCCAGTAAGTGGCTAGTTTGTCCCATGCAAGTGGACACAGCTGCACACACACACACACACACACACACACACACACACACACACACACACACACACACGCACACATACTTGCAATTGGTTTTACAAGCACAAATCTACCATTTGTTCTCAGCATAGAATCCAAATTCCTCCAAAGCTACACAAATAACAATACCATTCCCTTGGTCCCTGACATTAAGGAGTTGCTTTACAAATAAACTTTCAGATCTACCATATGGTGCTATTGGGTTGCAAAGGATATAAATTTAGTTCAATAAATCATCATTTGCCAAGGCAACGGAATACTATGCAGCTATCAAAACAGATTAAAGAAGCACTCAGACCTGACCCCAGAATATGATGTTATTGTTCAGACACATTTTGGAAAGGACAAAAAGAAAAAGAAAAACAGTAGTTTATACACAAAAGGAAAAAAATTATCTTTCATAAGGGCTGGAGAGATAGTACAATAGGCAGACACTTGCCTTGCATACAGCTGATTCATATTCAATAGCACTCCATACAGCTCTCTGAGACCCACAAAAAGTGATCCCTGAGTACAAATCAAAGAGTAAGTCTGGGTGTAATCCAAAAAAAAATGAACAAACCAAAATCTGCAGGATATAATCACTAGGTTTCTCTACTTAGAATTTCTAGAAAGTTAGTAAAGATGTGGGGCCAGAGGTATAAAGAGCATCATCTTTGTACACTCTTTTTTTGTTTTTTGTTTTTTGGGCCACACCCGGTGATGCTCAGGGGTTACTCCTGGCTATTCGCTCAAAAGTCGCTCCTGGCAGGCACGGGGGACCATATGGGGAACCGGGGGATCGAACCACGGTCCGTTCTAGGTTAGCGCAGGCACCTTATCTCCAGCGCCACCGCCCGGCCCCCTTCTGTTTTTTTTTTCTTTGTACACTCATTTATATCTTTTTGATTTTGTACAGAATAAACATTTAACCCTGTTAAAAATAAATCTGGTGATTTAATGTCTGCCATAGAGGTAGGAGGGAAGGACGCAACGAAGATAGGAGGGAAACTGGGACACAGGTGGTAGGACATCTGCATTGGTGAAGGGAGGGGTGTTGGACATTGTATGACTGAAATTCAATCATGAACAACTTTGTAACTGTATTTCACTGTGATTCAATTGAAAAATGTTTTAATTTGTAAATTTTTTTATTTCATATATTTTGAAAAAAAGATTAAAAAAATAAAATCTAGCCAGGTTCATCTTTGCTTTGAAATTATTAGAATGACAAGTTTGTGTGCTTTGAAATAAAAACAAGACTAAAGCACTTGCCTTTTAAACCCAGAGCTGGCCTCCATCATCCAGGAGCCCCCTTGCATCTAAAAACCTTCAGGGGGCCAGCTAGGTCCAGAAGGAAGGCCCCTCGGTTCACCAGCGAATTTTTATCAGTTCACCAGGGGCCAGTCAAGGAGCCCCGGCTGCCCTGCAGTGACGCCTAAGCCGCAACAGCTGCATAAACTGGCTGTGCCCCAGCCTGACCTATTTCAGAGACAGGTCAGCCCAGTGCATGTGGGGATAAAAAAACAACCTTACTTCTCTCCAGAGGCTGCACTGGTAAGCTGCTGCAGTCAGAGAAACTCAGGGGTAGGAGCTCTCTAGCTGCCCCCCCCCCAACAAAGTTCCCTCTTCCCACCAGGCTGCCTCCTCTTCACTTTCAAATTGTACCCAGATAACACAAATCTCTGAGTGGGGTGGGAACCAGAATGGAAAGAAAAATCCAATAGGGAGGTTACTGAAATGTAATCCAGCATAAAGATCGCAGCCACTAGTTTCATTACTAGTACTGCAATTCAGTTTTAAAGGCCGAGGATTAAACAAAGACAACTTTAAAGAAAGAAGAATGTGTGTGGGCACATCTAATGAAGCCACAGGAATAATGAAATGGACTGAAGGATATGAAAGGTGTAAGGAGGAATTGCACAAAATCAATGTCACAGAATAAAGCGTTGTGGCAGGACTTGGGAGTAAGGCTTATAGGAAACATGTCTGCAAAATCACTCTGTGCATCTCTGATTCAGCAAAAAGAATTTGTGAAAAAAGCATGTTGGAGTTGAAACATTTTTTCAAAAGCTAAGTTAATCAGAGATGAAAAAGTAAACTTTATAGAACAGGATGGTCGAAGGTCACTAAAAAACTCTTTGACACCTCCATATGAATGGTTTTTATCATTTTCTTATTTTTTCTAAGAAGTCAATAATTTGTTTCAGTTGATTAGATTTTTTTTCCAGCTCTGTGAAAGTAGACTTTGGTGTTTGTTGTGTGTCTGTCTCCATTGTTACTTTTAAGCCCTGAATTAAGCTTTTTATCTGCCCTTGGGCATAGCCCATCTGCCAGTTTATAGGCTGGCCAGTTTCTGAATTTCAGTGTTTTCCTCTCACCCTCCAGAAGACTAAATGTTGTTATGACAATACATACATATATTCCCTTCTTTTATCTCATCTCTATGTCATCTTGGGAAATTGGTATTATGTGTCCTACCTGAACAGACATCACAACTGATGCTTAAGGAGTCTCATCTGAAATGTGACTTGGTCTTTGCTTTAGAGCAATCGTAGTGATACAAGACATTTTTACTTTGGGAACTATGCTCTCACAAAGCAAACAAAAACTTGAGAAAACATTTTGCAGGGCGTTTAAGAGAGCACAGTAAAAAGAAAGAAGGAAGGAAGGAAGGAAGGAAGGAAGGAAGGAAGGAAGGAAGGAAGGAAGGAAGGAAGGAAGGAAGGAAGGAAGGAAAGAAGGGAGGAAGGGAGGGAGGGAGGGAGGGAAGGAGGGAGGGAATGAGGGAGGGAAGGAGGGAGGGAAGGAGGGAAGGACGAAGGGAGGGAGGAAGGAAGTAAAGAAGGAAGGAAGGAAGGGAAAGAAAGGGAAAGAAAGAAATGGAAAGAAAGAAAGAAAAGAAAGAAAGAAAGAA
>PVKC010046938.1:0-11147 GCA_004027635.1 Crocidura indochinensis | reverse complement strand
AATTGATCATATATACAATATTTTAGTGTGGTTTCTGTATAAATATCTCATAGGAACAGATTGTTTCCTCAATAAATTTTATTATTTAAAATACCATAACAATTAAATAGAATTTTATAACTTACTCAAATAAACTACATGTGAATATTTGTTAATGTATGAAGAACACACTGTTTCTCTATCAAATCTGAAAAGTTTTATCTGTGACACTCAGGTGTTACTCCTGGCTATGTGCTCAGAAATTACTGATGGCTTGAGGGATATTGAAAAGAAGGACCCAGCCCCACCCCACAGTTTGCTAAAAAGGGCTGAAATCTGAAGACACTGATCTCCAAGCCAAACCACCAAATGCAAAGAAATATGGGTAAAGTAAGGAAGACCCTAACAACTGGGGATATGGAGAAAAATCCTAGCAAGTTTCCAAGTCCACCAAAATGCACAGGCCCAATAGATGAGGACCTAAAAGTAGAAATGAAAGCCATGGCAAAAGAAATCAAGGAATCTCTGACCAGTGAGTTCAAGATATCCATAGATGAACAACTCAACCAACTCAAAGAATGTTTACAGAAAATAAGAGAATGCATACAAATAAAATTAAAGGAAATAAAAAAACGTCTTAGAAAGCCATAATTGCAGATTTACAGTTAGAGTATTGCATTGAAAAAACTTGAAGAAAAACTACAAACCAAAAATGACAAAGAAGCCTATAGGGAAAGAAAAGGTAAAGCATTGGAAGAAAAAGTTAGGTTTTTAATGAACAAAGACAAAAGAAATAATCTACATATTGTAGGAATACCAGAAGGGAGGAAATAGGGAAAGGGGAAGAACAAGTGATCAAGGAAATAATAGCAGAAAACTTTTCCACTCTCTGGAAAGAGGCTCCAGTGTAAATGCAGAAAGTGAAAAGAGTACCTAATAAAATAGACACTAATAAACCAACACCAATATGTATAGTAATCTAAATAGCAAAAAAGAGAGAGGGAGAGAAAAGATGAATATCTTAAAGCAATAAGGGATAAAATAAACCTCAAGTACAAAAGAAGGAACATAAGATTCAAACTAGATCTCCGTTTTGAAATAATTCAAGCAAGAAGATAGTGAAATGGCATATTTAAACAACTGAATGAAAGACATTTCCAACCTAGAGTTCACTACCCAGCAAAACTCTCATTCATATGGGAGGGAGGACTAAAAACATTCTCAGACAAAACAAAACTCGCATTATTTGCTTGAACAAAACTGATTCTAAATGATCTACCCAGATGAATTACACAATCCAACCCCCTTATTGTAACGAGAAACATCCTATACAATACAAATGCATATCAGCCCTCTTTGTCAATACTCTCCTTAAATGTCAATGGATTAAATTCTCCTATTAAAAAACACAAAATAGAAAGTTGGATTAGAAAACAAAAACCAGATTTCTGCTGCCTGCAAGAAACACACCTAGAAGTACAGTATAGACACAGGCTTAGAATAAAATGATGGAAATTAATTATTCAAGTCAATGGAAAACAAAAGCTGGGACAGCCATTCTTATATTAGACCAAATTGTATTTAACTCAATAAAGTGATCAGAGAAAAAGAGGATCACTACTTACTGATGAGGGGAATAATAACTCTGGTCAATATTTATGCACCAAATGTGGAGTCAGCAAAATATATAAGGCAATTGCTCGGAAACCTGGAGAAACATATGGAAGGAAATGTGATAGTAGTAGGAGATAACAATATCCCAATATCACCACTGGACAGAGCCACAATACAGAAAACTAACAAATAAATAAGAGCCCTGAATGAGAAGTTAGAAAAACTAGAGTTAATGGCTAATAGACTTATATAGGACCTTCTACCCCCAGAGAGCATAATACACATTCTTCTTAGTGCACATGGGGCCTATGCAACAGATATCAAGATTGATAGTAAAAAGAAGCTATGGAGAAAATTCAACACCTGGAGATTAAAGAACATGCTGTTAAACAACAGATGAATCGAAGAGAAACTCAAGGAAGAAATAAAAAGATTCCTTGAGACAAACAATAATGAAGAGACAAATTGTCAAAATCTGTGGGACACAGCAAAAGTAGTAATTAGTGGGAAACTCAGCAATACAGGCCTATGTCAGAGAAGAGGAGAATGACAAAATCAACAGTTTAAAGGGACACCTTATGGAGCTGGAAATATAGAAGCAAAGAAACCAAAACACAACCAGAAAACAAAAAATAATAAAAACCAGAGCATAAATAAACAATATAGAAACTAAGAAAACAAGACAAAAAATATCAATGAGACCAGGAGTTGTTTTTTCGAAAGAATAAACAAGATAGACAAACCACTGGCAAGATTCACCAAAAAAGAGGGAAAACACCCAAATAAATAAGATCACAAATGAAGGGGGAGAGATTACAACAGAACCCCAAAGAAATCCAAGACATCATTAGGGCATACTATGAGCAACTATACTCAGGCTAATGAACCCAGAAGAAACAGACAGATTTCTTGAAAAGTTTCATCTTCCAAGACTGGATAAGGAGGATGTAGAAAACTTAAACAGGCCAATCACATGTAAGGAAATTGAATCAGTAATTAAGAAAATTCCCAAGAACAAAAGTCCAGGTCCAAATGGGTTTATAGGTGAATTCTATCAAACATTCCAAGAATTACTACCACTGATCCACAGAGTCTTCCAAAGCATTGAAAAGACAGAAATCCTTCTTAATTTCTTTTATGAGGCTAATATCACACTCATTGCCAAAGATGGCAAAGACACTGCAAGAAAAAAAATCTACAGACCAATCTCACTAATGAACATAGATGCAAAAATCCTCAAGAAAATCTTAGTAAACCGAATCCAGCACTACATTAAAAAGAGTATGCACCATGACCAAGTGTGTTCCATTCCAGGGATACAAGGATGATTCAACATAAGCAAATCAATCAACATAAGATATCACATCAAATATAAAAAAGACAAAAATCACATGATTATATCAATTGATGCAGAGAAGGCGTTTGACAAAATCCAACACCTATTCATGCTGAAAACACCCAGCAAAATAGAACTGGAAGGAACCTTCCTCAAGATAGTTACAGCTGGGGGCCAGGCGGTGGCGCTGGAGGTAAGGTGCCTGCCTTGCCTGCGCTAACCTAGGACGGACCGTGGTTCAATCCCCCGGTTCCCCATATGGTCCCCTGTGCCTGCCAGGAACGATTTCTGAGCGAATAGCCGGGAGTAACCCCTGAGTGTCACTGGGTGTGGCCCAAAAACAAAACAAAACAAAACAAAAACATAAACAAAAGATAGTTACTGCTATCTATAAAAAGCCCACAGCCAACATTATCCTTAATGGCGAAGAACTGCAAGCATTTACACTAAGGTCAGGAACTAGGCAATGCTGTTCACTCTCTCCATTCTTATTCAATATAGTTTTAGAAGTACTAGTAATAGCAATCAGACAAGAGAAGGAAATCAAAAGAATTCAAATAGGGAAAAAAGAACTTAAACTATCTCTTTTTTGTAGATGATATAATGATATACATCAAAAACCCTAAAGAGTTCACAGTAGGGGCTGGGTGGTGGTGCTAGAGGTAAGGTGACTGCCTTGCCTGCGTTAGCCTAGGACGGACCTCGGCTAGATTCCTCAGCATCCCATAGGGTCCCCCAAGCCAGGATTGACTTCTGAGCTCATAGCCAGTAAAACCCCTAGAAACAATTAACCAATATAGCAAAGTGGGCAGCTACAAAGTCAATACATAAAAGACAGTAATGTTCCTCTATACAAATAACAAAGTAGAGGAGAAAGAGATTAAGGAGACTATCCCATTTAAAATAGTATCCAAAAATATCAAGTACCTAGAAATCAACCTTACAAGAGAAGTGAAGGACCTATAACAGAAAAACTTCAAAACACTTCAGAAAAAAATTGAAGAGGACCTAAGGAAATGGAATAACATCCATAGATTCATAGGTAAATCAACATCATCAAAATAATTATCTTATGTAAACTTTTATATAGATTCGATGTGATCACTAACCAAATTCAGACATAATTTTTAAGGATATAGAACAATCAATTATAAAATTCATCTGGAGCCTCTTAAGATCCAGGGTAGCCAAATAAATACTGAAAAACAAGAAGCTGGGTGGAATCTCTTTACATAATCTGAAGTTTTACTATAAAGCCATAGTGATCAAAACAGTATGGTACTGGAACAGAGACAGAGTCACAGATCAGTGTATTAGGACTGAAAATTCAGAGATATACCCCAATATATAATCAACTAGTATTTGACAAAAGAGCCAATAACTTGAAATGCATAGACTGTCTCTTCAACAAAGGGTGTTAGAACAACTGGATAACAGCTTTTTTGAAATTAAAAATTGATCCATACCTCATACCTATACATATACAAAACTCAACTCAAAATGGATTAAAGACCTTGAAATCAGACTGAAATCTATAAAGTTTATTGAGGGAAAAATAGAACTATCCAAGACTTATATATCAAAAAAGTCGTTGAGAATAGAGTGCCAATAGCAAAAATCTTTAGCATCAAACCTAAATAAATAGGACTACATCAAACTGAAATGTTTCTGCATGGGAAAGAAATCCTAGTTAATTCTAGAAAACAGTTAAAGGAATGGAAAATTTTTTGCACTTAATGCGTCAGATAAAATGCTGATATCTAGGATGTACAAAGCACTCAGAAAGGTGAGTCCCAAAAAATCTAATAAAGCCATAGAAAAATGAGGAGAAGAAAGGAATAGACACTTCTTCAAGGAAGAATGAAAGATGGCCACCATGCACATGAAAACATACTCACATTCACTCATCATTAGGGAAATCCAAATCAAGACAACAATGAGGTACTACCTCATTGTTATAGCAGTGAGGATGGCTCACATCAAAAAATAATGGGAACAATCTCTGTTGGCTGGATTGTGGTAAGAAAGGAACTCTCATCTACTGCTGGTGGGAGTGCTGACTGGTTCTACCCCTCTGGAAAACAGTGTGGAGTAAACAGTAAACTCTAAGTTGAGCTGCCATATATCCCAGCAATTGCTCTCCTGGGTATCTATCCCCAAGTCAGAACGACATTCATTCCAAAGTATCTGTGCACTCAGCTATTTTATTGCAGCACTCAATACAATAGCCAAGATTTGGAACCAACCTCGATGCCTAACACCAGATGAGAGGATCATGAAGATTTGGTATTTATACAGAGCAGTTAGAAATGACACAATTGGGGGGGCTTCAAAAAAAAGAAATGACACAATTATGTACTTTTCAGTAACATGGATGGATCTACAAAATATTATGTTAAATGAAGTAAGCCAGAAGAAAAGGAATAAATACAGAATGATAGCACTTTTCTGAAGTAGTTAGAATATACACCATATATACATATAATACCCCAAGACAAATACTATGTTCTAATAGTGTTGAAACTCTAAGCACTGTAGCTGTCAACTTTTACTGGGGAAAAGTGTTAAAAACAAGTGAATGAGGAACAACACAAAGCCCTGACTACCCATCATGCCATAAAGACACCAGCAACAATGGAAACAACAGTTTAGACTCTAAACTTTAGAGTGAACAGGTATGTAATCAACCTTTTACTACAAAGGCCTACAATAATGTCTTAGGGAGCTTATACAGAGATACAGGTGAAGAATATGATTGGAAGCCAGAGACTCCAGCGGCAGCATTTCCTAACAATATGTTTTAATTGCCTTAATCTTAGTAGGTATAAAATAACCTCTCAGCTTCTCTGTCCACAAGAATTCTTGGATACAAAGGGTGAAAACCCTAATTTTACACCTCAGTGCTCAGTCATATGTGATACTGTTACCCCCCACTTAAAGAAAGTACATACCAGACGTGGCTTTTTGCCTTTCCTGTGCAGTGCCTTCCTCCCAAAGAATTATTTGCCAAAAGACCTGTTCAGAGAAGTCAATCATTTGACCCTTTATGTGGATTACTGACTGTAATTCCAACATGGCTGTGACATTACATTTTCTCTTTATTTGGCCACTATAGTAATCCGGCCTCAAATTTCCTACAGACAAAGAAATGTCAATACCAAAGCTGGTCAAAAGTTCCCTGCTGGCTAGATTATTTGTGACTCATATAACCTGGCGCCAGCAGCTTGTTTTCTGTGTCTACCTCTATGATGGTAAACAATGATTTTTGTCCCCCCAAAATCTATTTTCTGGCAACTAGATAAACATCATAAATATTCGTGTCTCCTCCTGGTTTCTTGATAAACTTGTTTTTCTGCCTACCCAAAAACATTTCCACCACCAACCTCCAGCAGGGTTCTTTCTCACCTATAGGACAGTCAGTTGATATGTAGATTTTAGGTCTGTTTCCTCACTATACTGCTCTCCTACTCTTTGTCCTCCCTGATGACACCCTGCGTAGGAGAGCCTGTGCTTATAAATGTCATCAGCTGAAAAATAAATTTGTCTCTCGTCCCTTGGACGGGGTTCCCATACAATGCATTTTGTGTGGTCTCATTTATTTCATTTTTATATTTCATATTCTTCTGCCTTGTGTACCCATTTATTCCTAGTGATAAATTATCTGACCCACTAAGTTTTTGCTTAGGAACGCTAACACTTCTTCAGCATGATACCATATTCAGTTTGTATTATGAAGATGTCTTGATAAAACACTCCAATTTACCCTTTACTCTGGTTTATATCCTCTATTAAGACCTTAGGCATATGATCATTCAAGCCACTGAAACCATCAACTGCGAACCACAGACTTATGTTATAGGACCTACTCATCGAATACATTTTGGCAAATTAACATTTCCTTTCTCTCTCTTTTATTTTCTCCATCTTCTCTCTACTTTTTCCCTTTCCTTTTTCTTCTTCTTATTCATCATAATCATCATCGGTTCAATCTATGTCCCATTCATATTTGTGTCTCTTCACCTTCACTCAGCTTCTTTCCTTTTCCTTGCCATATTATATTCCTTGATATACTCCTGTTATCTCTTTTGTCTTGTTTTACTCTGGACCAATGAATTTTAAGGCAACTCCCAATTAAACAACTTCCAGGGAAATACAAATCAAAACACCAATAAGGTACCATCTCATTCCATGGAGACTGGCACACATCACAAATATTAAGAACAATCTGTACTGGAGGGAATGTGGGGGAAAAGAAACTCTTTTTCTATTGGTTGGAATGCTTTCTAGTCCAG
The DNA here is from genome assembly GCA_004027635.1 of Crocidura indochinensis. NCBI lineage: Eukaryota > Metazoa > Chordata > Mammalia > Eulipotyphla > Soricidae > Crocidura > Crocidura indochinensis. The sequence continues at coordinate 3,926 of PVKC010046938.1, read as the reverse complement.
TTGTTATGAAAAACAATATGAAGATCCCTCAAAAACTGGAAATTGAGCTCCCATATGATCCAGCAATACCACTACTAGGGCTATACCCTAGGAACATAAAACAATACAAAAATACCTTCTGCATGCCTATGTTCATTGCATTTTTATTTGCAACAGCCAGAATATGGAAACAAACCAGATGCCTAACAACAGATGAATAGCTAAAGAATCAGTGGTATATATACACAATAAAATACTATGCAGCTTTCAAGAAAATGAAGTCATGAAACATGGATGGACATGAAAATTATTATGCTAAGTGAAATTAATCAGAGGGAGAGAGTTGGGCACAAAACAGTCTCACTCATCTGTGGGATATAAGGAAAAATATTATATGGTAATAATATCCAGATGTCGCAGACTACTAATGCCTGCAACATAAATTATTTATTCGTTCACAAGACCTTGTAACTTGTGGGAGAAAGCGGGACGGAGGAGATATTTGCTAACAGAAAAATATTAGTGTAGAAATGAGAGACCACGCGTTTGCATGGGGTCCACGCAAATGAAAAGAAGCGAGGGCACTTTATTAAATTCAGGGAGCCTTTTTAAAGTAAACTTTGGAATGAAAGCAAGCCAGAAAGAAAGGGGGGTTGACTCCTGAAATTGAGCTGAGATTAGCATATTTGAAGAAGGACAAAAGATGCTAGCTGAAATTTGCATCTAAGAGTTCTAGAGATGGGAAGGAATTTTCTGATTTGGGGGTTCATCTAGTAATTTTGTATGAAGACAAAGAAAGTGAAAACTCTGGTAGTGATAAGGAGCTAGCTATGGGGAAGTGAGAAATATTTTTGGGTAATTAATGCAATTATCAGGTAGAGGCAAAGATGTTTTGTGTTTTGGGTAAAAAACATGAACTAGCTATGCATATATAGCTTGGAGGGAAAAAAGGGAACTTCTATGGCGCCAGGTAGAGAGACTGCCCAGTGGGGGTGCAAGTTTGGCCTGGCAGCTTTTGGTTCTGTCATCTTTTACTGCAGAAGGTTTAAAGGGGCAGAGAGAAAAAATGTCACAGCCTTGGAAATTATGTTTCAGACACTCCACGCAGAGATCAGCTTAGGTGAACAGCTCAGAGCGGGCCTTTCTGACATGATTTCCACTCAGGAGTTTTTTCCACTCCTGAGGGCTGTGACATCCAGAGACAATAGAGACGAAGTTTGAAAGGACTAACCCATGATATGAAGCTTACCATAAATATTGGTGAGTGCAGTTAGAAAAATAACTACTACATCAACAGATATCATGATAGTGGTAGTGAGTGTGAGAAATTGAATGACTGCTAAAATACAGACAGGAGGTGGGGGTTGAGAGAGATGGAGAGCATTGGTTGTGGGAAGGTTTCACTGGTGAAGGGGGGGACTACATTTTTAAGACTGAAGCTCAACTACTAATATGTCTGTAATCATGGTGATTAAATAAATATATTAATAAAAATGTTTTCTTTAATGGTCATCAACTAATGGTAGGAAACATACAGTAAATGAATAAAAGTGTGTATCTATAATATGTCAATTCCAATGGAAAAAATAAATTATTGCATTTTCTCATGCAGTAATTCTAAATAGCATATGTGATATTATGTATTAATATTTATCTTTCTTCTGAATTACTTAATTTAACATAATATCTTCTAGATCCATCTATGTTGCAGCAAATTTTATGCCTGTCTCATTCCTTACTGTTATGTAGTATTCCGTTGTATATATACAATGGGTGTATTTTGGGAAGGTTGGGCCACACCCATTGACATTCGGGGGTTACTCCTGGCTATGTACTCAGAAATTGTTCCTGACTTAAGGGGACCATATGGGATGTTGAGGGATCGAACCACTGTCCGTCCTAGGGCTGCCACATGCAAGGCTGTGCATGTGCACTACTGCTGTGACACACTCCGGACCCCATGATGGGTGTATTTTAATCCACAACCTTAGATAGAAGTTACAGTGGAGCAGTGAGAGGGGCTTGAGTTGAAGTCTTTGCAGACCATTGTATGTCCAAAGACTTGTTACTTGCACTTGAGGGTTCAGCTTTCAAAGAGTTGCTTACCCCAATCACCCTGGTAGGACATCTTCATGATCTACTCATCTATGGTTGGACATCTAGTTATGGGAAATGCTTTAGAGGATTATCAGTAAACTCAAAATTGAGCTGCCATATAACTCAAAAATCCCACTTTTGGGTATCTATATCCAGGAGAGAAAAACAAACATCCAAAAAAAATGTGTGGACATCACTATTTATTGTAGCACTCAGTACAATAGTGAAGACTTGAATTTAACCAATTTTCTTATTTTACATAATTTAAGCTAAATATTATGGGGTTTCCTAGCTTTATTTGATGAGTTATTTAATGGATTATTTTACTGCTCTTTTGATGATTTAAAAAAATTTAATGGTTATGTGAATTTGAGAATTGAATGTGAATTATGCTTTTTTAAAAATATTTTACACTATATGATAAATGCATGTGTTTCATTTACTATTAATTTGTTCTCATTTTATTATATAATGTACATGTTTTATATATCCTTTTTTCAATATTTATGTTTTATTAATTTTATCTAAAGAGTTAGCTTGCCTCCAATTTAAAATATGGTTTGGGGAACAGAAATATAACTCACAGGTAAGGAGGCATAATTTACATGCAGGAGGATTCCAGTCTGATCTTCAATGTTGCAGGATACCACAGGCACCTTAAGATGTAAACGTATTGATTCATGATATCCCAGGGTCTCCTAGTATTCATAGGTTGTCCAAGTTGGGATCAAGCAATGGTTTCCTTGCTGAATAATGCATCTTTGATGATTAAGATAGAATCATCTGGAATAGTTTTTTAGATACAACCAGGAATAAATCTTGGTATCTGTCTACTAATTACTTGGGAAGCTTTCCAATAATAGTTGCCATACCTTTAAATTATTATGGTAACAGCTGAATATGTATTGTATTTCAGATGGTAGTACAAAATGTAATTTTTGTTTTAAAGTTTAAATATATTTATCATAATTAGATTTGATAGTTATACTCATGCTGTATGGGATATACATCATAATTTAATTTTAGTTTTATAGAAAGTATCATTAATTCCAGCACCATTAATTGATATCATCTTATTTATATTTCAAATGTCTCCTTTTTGTGTGATACATCTTCATATTTATTGCTTTGCTACTTAATGTGCTATAATTCAGTTACCTATTGTTTAATTGCCATGGTAATAGAATATTGTCAAAATTATAATAGCTCAACTTTACATTTTTACAATTTATAAGGACATAATTAACTTTGCCCTTTTCCCATGAAGTGCCCCATTTCCTTTGAGTAAACATTACCAAACATAAAGTGTAACTTTACGAATTTTATTCAGGCTTTTGCAAAAACCTGTATTGACAATAAAATTTTTCTTACTTTACAATGTTTCTAATTTTGCTGCTATTGTTATTAAGTTTTCATAGTTAAAGTCAACTTTCTATTTCTTCGTTATGTCTTTCTTACTAAGATTGCAATACTTTAAGGTTACTCTTAAAATAGAGTGGAATTTAAATAAATATATTTTATTAAATTCTCAAAATAATGTTTTAGATATGGAGTTCCCTAATTTAGTACCAACTAGAAATATCCATGCCTCTTAGTGATACAACTGCTCTTTAGTTGCCAAAGAATTTATTGATTGGTATATTTACTCAAGTTGGACTTAACCTGTTGCTGAGAAGGCAGAATACACATTATATAGTGCTATGCAACCTGACTGAGTGAAATAAAAGGAGAAATCTTCATCTTCAGAGTTGAAGAATATATTCCTCTAAACTACATAGATTATTTATCCCATGACTATCTTATTTTCTTTCCCTCTGCCCTTCCTTCACTTCCTTATGGTATTTTTTTTT
>PVKC010046937.1:0-11135 GCA_004027635.1 Crocidura indochinensis | reverse complement strand
CTTCTAAGCTCTTGGGCAATATATTCTATAGACGCTCTCCAATAGAGACTCTTATTTTAATATTTTTACTTAAATTATTTTGGTTCTGTGCTCAGAGCTATTTCAATATATTTATTTTGTATTAATAAAATAGTTTTGCTTTCTTTCAAGCAGCTAATAGTTATTGGTAAGCGGAGTTACTCCTTAGAAAAAATGAAATGTGTGCTCCTTAGTTATGATTCATTAATTAGCAGGAAATATAACTAATTATGATGATAAAAGAAGTATCTTCAAGATTATTATAACACAAATAATAGTATAAATTTTTATCTGATATTATTTTCCAAAGGCATTTCATACATTTTAACTGAATCAAAAGAGTATGCTAATAGTTGATAATACCCATAAAATAACAGAACAATTAGAATTTTTAATTAGTTTGCTTGTATTTGATATTTACCAATATCTAAAAGATCAATGAATAAAGCACATAAATTACATAACAATGTACATGATTTATTTTTATGAATTAAATTTGTTTTTCCAGGTAATACATTTCACTTTATAATATATATTGTATATATACACACATTTACAACCAAAATAATAATGACTATTTCAACATCTAAATTTATGCAGTGAAATTTCTGACTTTTATTTATTCTACACATAAGGGGTTAACAGTAATTTAAACTCATATAGAAGTATAGGAAAGAGAAAATTGAACAAAATTTGTATTTTACAGATGGTTCTAACCTTAAACAGCCACAAATTGAACAAAGAAAGTTATTTACACTGTAGGCATTAGCAAATGTTATTGACTATGGTGGATACTAATATGTTTCATCTTAAAGTCAAGTCATTTATATGAATTAGAATCTTTGTGGGGGTGAGAGAGTTAATACCTCAAGGAACTTGCTCAATGCTGAGAGACCCAAATTTCATTCCCATCTCCCAAACACCCCCAGACATAATTTCTGAGCACAGAGCTGAGGAAAGTCCAAGAACAAAACTATATCTATAAATGAATTAGAAGTTTTGTGAAATTGTTTCATTCGTTGTTTTATTATATCATATAATATATTATATATATATGTTTGTTTGCTTAATTTCAGGCCTCCAAGTGAATGTAATAGGCAGAGAATAAATTTTGTCAGTTGAGAGCCTTGCTTGAAATTTTGTTTATATTTTGATGTTGAATGAATATTTGATATAATAGCAGCTATATTTATTGATAAGTGAAATTTGTATTTTGAAGGGATTTATTTTGAGACCCACATCATGATGATTTGGGGTTACTTCTAGCTCAGTATTTTGGAACTGGTCATGGCGGGCACATGTGGTGATGGGCTTCTTGAGGCTGGAGAGTTGTAGAGTGGGTAGAGCAGTTTTCATGCATAGAGAGTCTACCCAAGTTTTATGTAATATGATCTACATTACTTTGCATATGAATATTATTATAGAAAGCAGCTCAGTATTGTGACACATAAAACCAGAAATACCTTACATTTCTTTTTATGTCAAGGAAACTCCAATTCTACATATCTATGATTCAGAATAATTTAAATATAGGAGACCCTTCAAAATTTGCAGATATTTAAATAAACTTAACTTTAAATAAAATTAAGGTTGTCTCCTTTCTCACAAAAATATTTATAGATAACTCACAAAATATCCCTCTCAAGGACTTAGGATTTTAGTAACAACAATGAACAGATCCTGGAAAAGATCACGGAGAACCTTCAGGGCAACTATAAATCACAATAATAGTTGCATTAAAAAATTAAGAGAACATTGTCTGGAAATGGCACACTCTACAGGAATACCTTCCCCACTCAGTTTCCGAGAAGAGTATCTCCATTAGTTTCAATAAAATTATAAGGCATTAAACACCCCACAAATAGATGCTGTCTTATAATATCATAGAATATGAATGAACTAATCACCTATGTCTATATTGGGAAATAATGTGTTACATTTTTAGACTCATACCAAAATATATAATAGATGTGTCTTAGTTAAAGTTATTAGTTTAAGAGATCTCAACTTTGAATGATGAGGCAACATAATAAAAAGAAAACTTTTACTGGCTATTAGTAAAAAAATATGTGGAGTATTGTTTTAATAAAATAATTCAAATTATTTGTATTGTCAAATGGTTTTTTTTTTTTTTTTTGGTTTTCATTTGAGGGCCATATAGAACTCTCCTCAGGACTCAGGAAATTCATGTGGGGCCAAGGGTAAAACTCATAGTACCTGATGTGAAACAAGTGTCCTACTTGCTGTAGGCCCCATTATGGTCCCCATAATGTTCATTTATTTATTTTTGTTTTTTGGGGGGGCCACACCCAGTGGCATTCAGGGGTTACTCCTGGCTCTATGCTCAGAAATAACTCCTGGCAGACTTAGGGGACCACATGGGATGCCAGGATTCGAACCACCATCCTTCTGCTTGTAAGACAAACACCCTACCTACATTCTATCTCTCTGACCCCTATATTTTTAATCATTTTTATTCATACCAATGTGAATCACAAGTTTATTACAGTTATATTTAAGATACATAATGACAGTGAATTAGGACAATTTGCACCACCAATGTTGACCTCCCTCCTCCACTGTTCCCAGCATGTATTCCATACCTCCACTTTAAGCTCCCTGAACTACTAGTATAGCAGGTCCATTTGTATATAGCTTGTAGTTTGAGTCTCTTGATTCTATAGTCATTGACTTTGGTTGGGTATTTAGGTTTGATATTTTTTTTCTGGTTTTTGGGCCACACCCGGTGATGCTCAGGGGCTACTCCTGGCTATGCGCTCAGAAGTCGCTCCTGGCTTTGGGGACCATATGGGAACCGGGGGATCGAACCACGGTCCATCCTAGGCTAGCACAGGCAAGGCAGACACCTTACCTCCAGAGCCACCGCCCGGTTTGATAATTTTTTTAATTTCCACTCAATGCTCACCCCATAATGCTTTTAAATATAAACTAAAAACTTATTCCAGATACTGTTAGTGAAGAACTAATATAGATTATATTAATATTAATATTACATACTAATATAGATTAAATATCAAATGCATGTACTAAATCTAGACTCATGTTTTTACTTTTCCTTTAGTTAGAAAAAAGATAAATCTAGAAGACAGTGTCCTGCTAAGATAAATTAAATATGATGTTAGAAATTATGACTCAGTGATATCATCCTTCATTTCTTTAGTCACAATTATAAGCCCAATAAGTGCTATTTTAATTTAATAAATCTATTTTAGTACCTTGCCTTACACTTTATATTTTATAGTTTTAACCTAAGATATAAAAATGCATCAAAAAGAAGCAACCACCAAACTCAGAGTACATGACAATCAAAGCTATCATTGGATAGTTAAAATCAATAAACCATTTTATTTTTCAACTCATGAAATCATGGCCATCTCCCATAGTTCTAAAATTATAAGTATAATTGACAGCATACCACTTTTCTCATGAATTGATATAAAATTCTCCACGGATTACAGATGATCATCAATTTTAAAATATCAGAGTTATAAAGGTTCCAATCCAACCAATTAAATAACTTAATTTGTGAGTCTTACCATGAAATTAACTTTGTGTTTAACAAACATGGCTCAAACTATATAAAGAGAAAAATGCTTGTTTTGCATGACCACATGCTTGGACTTGCAACACCTACAAATTTCATAGTTCTGACAGCTCAGTAGGAGCAAAGCAATTTTGATAAGAAAGTCCATAGGACACCACAATGCTCAGTAAGTGAAAATAATAACATAGAAGACTCAATTAGCACCAAGTAACTTGGTAAACCTCAGACAATAACTTTAGGAACATCATTATGAGATATAACAATTATTACGAATTGACTCTGATAGTCTTTTTAAAAAATAATTCCATTTGCCATTTTATTTCTACAAGTTATATGAAATCAATTTGTTTGTGCCTGATAAAGTGGTAGACAAGGTTTGGTGTTAAACTGGCGACACTGGTGCAGGAAAGGTCAAACTGGTGGCTCAGTAGGTGTTGAAACATTTAATACCTGAGACAGAAAATTGTATGATGAGCAATTTTGAATATCAAGACTTTGTAATAAAAATTGAAAGGACCTTAAATGTTCTTTAGTTTCATACTTACTTTATAAGCTGTAAACTTTTATGTACATTTAGGCCACATGAAATGCTATCCTCAATAACATTTTTTATACTTTATGTTTAAAAAGAATCAGATGTGGATGGAAGATACTGGGTTTATAACCACAGTAAGTTCTTCATAAAAGAATCAAATTCAGAGAAAAATACAAGGGTCAGAAAGGAATCTAGCTTTAAATGTAAAATACAAAATGGCCTTCTCAAGAGCATCATTTTGATTAGGCAGATAGATCAAAAAAAGAGAAATGTAGATTATTTATATGAATTCAACAATTTCAACAATTTTGTGTATCTTTGATATCATTTTATTTGTGCCCAGAATTTTTCAACAGTTTAGGTGAACAAGATTTTTGGTCTCTGCAGTACAAAGAAATGGCAGAACCATAGTTTCAAAATATAAACCAAAGCTGATTACTTGTATTCATTAGTATTCCTTTGTATTCCTACCATTACATTATGGTTCCATTTAAGTATGCAGAGATGCTAGCATCAATAGGAAGACCAATACAGCAGCAAATGATCAAAAAAATAATGTCAGTAGATGAATCAAAAGTCAAGATGAGGGTCCCGGGAAATAGCATGGAGGTAAGGCGTTTGCCTTTCATGCAAAAGGTCATTGGTTCGAATCCCGGTGCCCCATATGGTCCCCTGTGCCTGCCAGGTGCAATTTCTGAGCATGGAGCCAGGAGTAACCCCTGAGCACTGCCGGGTGTGACCCCCCCAAAAAAAAAGTCAAGATGAAGGGCTGAAGTAGTAGCAGAGCAGGTAGAGCATTTGCTTCGTAAATGGCTAAACCTGGGGTTGATAGCTAGCATCTCATCCAGTTTCCCCAACCCTGCAAGGAGTGATTTCTGAGTGCAACTCACAAAGAATAATCCCTAAACGCTGTGAGTGTGCCCCTTCCAAAGTCAATATAAATAAATAGCTTTAATGAGGCTTCAAGGAACATAGTATGCCATGCTATCTATAAAAGGGAAAATATTTAGAAAGAACATGCATAACATGAATACTTTCACATTTATTAATCATATACTGCCAGGTGTTATAGGTCTTTGCAAACACAATCTAGATTCAGAGTTTAAACCTAAAGAACAATCTTTGTAATAAAGATTTTTATTTTTATTTTTTAAGATATATCTTTAATATTTTATTGAAACACCTTGATTACAAACATGATTGTGGTCGGGTTTGTCATGTAAGGAACACCCCCCATCACCAGTGCAACATTCCCAACACCAGTGTCCCAAATCTCCCTCCTCCCCACCCCACCCCTACCTGTACTCTAGACAGGCTTTCTATTTCCCTTATACATTCTCATTGTTAGGATAGTTCACAATGTAGTTATTTTTACACCATTTTTTATGAGCGATCTAAACCTAAGGTACCAAATTTCAAAGAAGATATGGCAGGAAGCCGAATATAAGAGTATGTATTTTATCCCAGGAACTAAAGTATTTATTCAAAGTCATATGTGCTGACACAAAAGAACTGCATTTGTTTTTATAAAAAGGGAAAAGTAGAGCAAAAATATGTTGAAATAATCAATGACGGTACAGTAATATAAAGAAATTGAATAGATTTGTCAGCATGTCAGTCAGATATGAATTACAATTGTGGAAAAGAAATCAAGGTAAATGGAATTTCTCTATGGAAAAGTGGCATGTAAAATAAAAGCAGTAGTGTGACATGTAGTTTATAGAGACTGTCTTCATGGAGATTAAAGTTTATATTTGTTGACAGTACTATAGGAACATGTCAAACAATGTAAAAATGATCATACCATAGCCACTTCCTCATTGCGAGTGTGATTTTACACATGGTGGCTGACATTAGATAGAATTCAACATTCACTTCAATCTATTGACATTAGCTAGAGTTGTTACATCTGTGTGCAGAGGCAATTTTTTGAGATTAAACCATGCTCTTCCATAAAATGTTGAATGCCTTCATACTATGGAGATTAGTCCTATAATTTACACATAGAATCACTTTTAGAAAGCATGAGCAAAATTTAAATTATTTTTATTCTAAAAATGTATTTATGCCCAGCTAATTGAAAGCAATGTAAACATTTTTTGAGTCTTAGAAAAAATTATAGGGGCCCGGGAGATAGCATGGAGGTAAGGCGTTTGCCTTTCATGCAAATGGTCATCAGTTCGAATCCTGGTGCCCCATATGTCCCCCGTGCCTGCCTGGAGCAATTTCTGAGCATGGAGCCAGGAGTAACCCCTGAGCACTGCTGGGTGTGACCCAAAAACCACACAAAAAAGAGAAAATTATAACCTGTTGAAAACATGAATAATTCTATAAATAATAAAAAAATATGTGGGAATGTAAGTTAGAACATACATTTTCTGGTTGTTGAATATGTAATGAATACTTTTTGTGTTTTGGCTTCTTTAATTCTCATAGCATTTATAGTGCAGAAAAATGTCAATCAACTTTATATACCATAAAAAGGAATAAAACTTAGGCTAATTATATTAATTATAGTTATATATATGAGACGAAATACACAGAACAGAAATTGTGGCTCAAATGGTAGAGCTATTGCTTTGTGATTAATATATGATAGAAAAAACCTGTTTTTTTTTTAGGAAAAGTGAACAAAAATTAAACTATTTTAGGGGTGGAGAGATAGCATGGAGGTAAGGCATTTGCCTTGCATGCAGAAGGTCAGTGGTTCATATCCTGGTATCCCATGTGGTTCCCTGAGCCTGCCAGAAACGATTTCTGAGCATAAAGCCCCTGAGCGCTGCTTGGTGTGACCAAAAATAAATTAAAAAAAAAGAAATTAAACTATTTTGTTTTTCAAACTTATTAATACCCAGCTAATAAAGAACAACTAAAAAGTGGCACAGTTATAAAATTTCCATATGCAATGACCCATTTGCTCCCCATGACGAATCAATCTATAAGGAAGCAAGAAATCAAAGTTGTAACTATCAGAGATGAACACCTGGGAAAATAATTCCCTTTACTTTCTCCTAAACTTGAGGATGCATTTAAAGTTTTTGTTCCCCCAAGATAAAACACCCCACTAAGCAAAATGCTTCATAAAGGGATGCAGCCTGAAGGCCAAACACAAAATGCTTGTCAGTGACATTGTAGACAGAGCCTCTCTCTTATCCCTGAGGCCTGAATGCCAGGACTGAGACACAAAAACACCCAGTACATGAGTTCAGATCAAATGTAAGACTTGGTCTTTGGTTTGTATTTTCTGGTTAAGAGTATATCTGCATATACGACTTAGCATGCATCCAATTTCTCTATTAAACTTTTCTTTTCTTGTTCTATCTTTTTTTGTATTGTTTTTTAGTAGATCTGGCAGTTCTCAGGGTTTAATTCTGGTTTTGCACTCAAGAATCATTCATGACAGACTTAGAGGATGATTTGGGGTGCTGAGGATTGAACTGCGTCTATTGCGTGCAAGGCAATTTCCTTACACACTGTATTGTCACTCTAGCCTTATTAAAGCTTTTCTGTATCTATTATTATTTTAGTGAATTAGTATTCATCAGAATTCAGGAGTTTCTCCTGGCTTCCTGTTCAGCGGTCACTTTGGCCACTGCTTGGGTAACCATGTTGTGGCTAGGCTCAAATTGGTATCAGCTGCTTTCGAGGCAAATACCTTAACTCCAATACTAACTCTCTCCCATTCTCATTAATTTCTTTCAAAAAGCCATGCTGCACATACCTTCTACTCTCTGGGTAACGCCAGGTGTGCTACCATGATACTGTTTAAAAAAAAACGCAAAATTCTATTTATGTATTACATTTCTTAGTTTTATATACTGGTTTACAGAGTTGTTCATATTAAAATTATATCTGGCATTCAACATTTCACCACAATGTAAAATTCTCTTGAACCAGGTCATTAGTTTCCCAATGCAAGAAAGCATTCCCCTTGGTGGGTAGGAATAATTTGTTTAGTATTTTGTGTACTACTACTGAGAAATAAAAATAAAAATTATGCCATTCAGAGGATCTCTAGTGCTGGGTTGATGAGTTCATATGGTAACAGCACTGGTTCTTTGGGTACTCTGAAGGGACCCAGTGTAATCAGCTGTGAGGTTAGTATACCCAGGAACATTTGCTGCTTGTTGGGTCACTCTTTAGAGAGTTACATGAGTCTATGGTGTTTGCCTCTAGCAAAGCCATGGTGGAAGGCTCTGGTTCATGGGCACGGTTGACAGGAGAATTTGGAAGCACAGAGGAATTGGGACAGGGACAGCTTATCCTAGCTCCAAAGCTCCCTGGAGATGTCAGCTACGAAATCAGTTTACCTGGAGTATGTGGCTACTAGAAGTTTCTGCAAAAAATCTATTTTGTTTAGTTTTCTAAAAGGAATTTAGCCTCAAGGATGACCTCTTTTAAGGAAGCAGCAAGGATGAGCCAAGCCACAAGGTAACCAAATATGTCACAAGAACAGGCCTGCCTTCAGGTGATTATTGTCATTTTTTGTCACATTTCTTAAGTAGATGTTGTGTTTTGCAAAAGTGTTTAGAAAGTTCAAAATTTTCTAATGGAAGTTTAGAATTGAATCACTAATGCACTAATGTGAAGATTTATTGCAGTATTTATTTTACTTCCCTCACTCATTTCAGTATCATAGTAGTTGTTAGTATAGTTGTGAGCTTCTTCCATTTCTCATGTCTATTGTCTCTAGCATTATTACAATAATGTCTTTTATTTTTCTTAAAATCCATAGATAAGTGAGATTATTCTGTGTTTATCTCTCTCCCTCTGATTTATTTCACTTAGCATAAGAGATTCCATGTCCATCCATGTATAAGAAAATTTCATGATTTCATCTCTCCTGATGGCTGCATAATATCCCATTGTGTATATGTACCATGGTTTCTTTAGCATTCATCTGTTGAAGGGCATCTTGGTGGTTTCATATTCTGGCTATTGTAAATAGTGCTGAGATGAATATAGGTGTGAGAAAGACATTTTTGTATTGTGTTTTTGTGTTCATAGGGTATATCCCTAGGAGTGGAATAGCTGGATCATATAGGAGTTCCAGTTTTGTGAGGAATCTCCATATTGTTTTCCATAAAGGCTGGACTAGACATCATTTCCACCAGCAAAATGAGAGTTTCTTTCTTTCCACATCCCCACCAGCACTGATTGTTCTTGTTCTTTGTGATGTGGGACAGCCTCTGTGGTGTGAGATGGTACCTTAATATCTGTTGATTTGCATCTCTCTGATTAACAATGATGTGGAGCATTTTATCATGTGCTTTTTGGCCATTTTTATTTCTTCAAAAAGTCTCAAAGTTTTTACCCTGATCAGAAAGCACTTGCGTTGAGCAAAATTATAAATCAAGCCCTGACTTGTTCGTTGAGTTCCTTAGTGTAAATGTTTCCATTATAATAAAAGAACATAACAGTAAATGTAGTAATTAGGAAGATGGAGTTGAATCATACTCAAAGATATGTTTCCACCCTTCCTCCTCAGATTGGGTCCTCTTTCAAACATGAGAAAGTTTTAATAAAAATTTAGGTGAACCCTAATTTCCATAACTAAGTTTTGGATATATTTTTACAATAGTGTTATTTGTGGTCATTTTTATATACTGTTACTATTTCTCACTACTACTAAAATGTCTGAGACTAGTCACCATATATGTACATACATACATACATACATGCATGTGTATGTTTGGGTTACAACCATCAGTACTTAAGTACTGAAGGCTTACTCTAATGTGCTCATGCTCACTCACACAGGCTCAGGAAGCAAGCAACCCACCTGCTATACTATCCCTTTAGCCCAAGCCCTGTGTTTTTTATTAGGGTGTAAAAACTCAAAGATATAAAGGAAAATTTTATGATCTTTAAGAACCAACAAAAACACTTCTGAGTCAATGTGTTTTAAGGAAATTAGAAATTCTGAGCATACTTCTTGTGTTCTCATTTTGAAATTATTATCTATTTATTTGACTCTCTTTAGGATATCATAATATGTATGCATAATATGAAGTTATAAAAATGCTTATGCAGGTTTTTGTTTTGTTTTTAGCAAAATAAAATGCTTTTTTTCTATTACTGTAAAAAAAAAAGAACCAACAAAAAGATCGCTTCTCTGCCTTTTGGCTAAGATCAAGTGTAAGAACCAACAAAATAACGATATCCTTCTTTTTCTTTTGTTTTTTTTTGGGGGGGCACACCCCGTGATGCTCAAGGGTTACTCCTGGCTATGCACTCAGAAATCACTCCTTGCTTGGGGTGCCATATGGGATGCCAGGGGATCGAACCGTGGGCCGTCCTAGACTAAAGTCGGCAAGGCAGACGCCTTAGTGCTCTGTGCCACCACTCCAGCTCCAACAACAATATCCCATTAAAATATTAACCTCCAAAGCTTGTGATAGTTTTATTTAAGGCCATTCATTTGGGCAATCATTGAAAACTAACAGAAATATTGAGTGAGATTATATTACCTCTATTTTTCTTATTAATTTCATTGAATTTTGCATATTTTTATTTATAATGATAATTATTTTTTGGGGGGAGCACACCCGGTGATGTTCAGGGATTATTCCTGTCTATGAGCTCAGAAATTGTTCCTGGCTTGGGGGACCATGTGGGAAGCTGGGGGATCGAACTGTGATCCTTCCTAGGCTAGCACAGGCAAGGCAGGTGCCTTACTGCTTGCATCACTTCGCTTTAGCCCCTCTAATGATAAATTTATTTAAATTTATCAAGAGCTCATGGAACTCTTGAATATTTTAAAAATCAAGATTCTATTTGGATCCTTACTAGCATCACACATTTATGAGTTTTTACTCTTTTATGGGAGTAAAATTCTTCTGAAGATCAGTTTTGTAAGTGTGGAGAAATCAGTGAGAGATATCAATAAAAATAATTTCTGGTCTTTTATAGAGGTAATGCTTAAATATGATTGGTCTGAAAGTGACCTAAGTGTGTGACCAAATTATGAATCTGAGAGATAAGATTTGATTCTAAAATCTACCTGATAGTGTTGAT
>PVKC010046936.1:0-11149 GCA_004027635.1 Crocidura indochinensis | reverse complement strand
TGCTCTCCGTATTAAGGAAAATTACACAAACTTCCTTTGTGGGTGGGGGAGGGACAGTGAAGTTGTTGCACTTGGAAGCTACTCCTGGTTCTGTGTTTCAGGGGTTGTTTTGCCAGTCATTGAACCAGGGTTAGCTGCATAGGTACAAGCACACTAACTCCTTTTTTTTTATTTTATTTAATTTTTAATTTTTAATTATGAGAACAAAGATGCAAAGAAAGAGGACAAGGTGCAGTGGAGCACACTAGCTCCTATACTAGCATTAGTCTTTAAGTTTACATTGTAAGACTCCAACCATACAATCTCATTTCTAAAGAAAGTTTTAGGGGCCAGAGAGATAGCACAGCGGTAGGGCGTTTGCCTTGCAAGCGGCTGACCCCGGATCAAAGGTGGTTTGAACCCATATGGTCCCCCGTGCCTGCCAGGAGCGATTTCTGAGCAGGGAACCAAGAGTAACCCCTGAGTGCCACCATGTGTGACCCAAAAGCAAAAAAAAGAAAAAAAAAGAAAAAAAGAAAAAAAGAAAGAGAGAAAAGAAAAAAGAAAGAAAGGAAGAAAAAGAAAAAGAAAGTTCTAAGGACTATCTATACACACCAGTAAGTTGTGCGCTCACCTTCCATTGGTCAGTGGCTCAGAATCTGGGTTTGTTTCTTTGTACTGATGAAAGTGAGCTACAGAAACCCTTAGAGATAAACAAAATTGGCTTTATTTACAATATGGGGGCTATGGGCAAGACACCTTACTGCCCCTGAGTTGGTGCTTTAGGGGCATTAAGTCTGATAGGGAGTGGCCCAGCTCCCGGTAAAACTGGGTCCCTCCTTTCTGTCTGCCTCAGACGTTTTCTACCACCTCATCCTGATGCTGGGAATCTGTGGAGTCTTATAGGAAAAAGGCAGGTAGGCAGCCGATCCTCCTACTCCCAGGATCATCTCCTCAGTCCATGACAAACCCACCTTATCTGTGCTGCCAGCAAGAACCACCAGCAGAACCTGTTGTTGGAGGAAGAGAGCAGTGCTTTGCCAAAGACAAGTTCCAGTGTTTCTCATGTCAGTGATGGTTTGGCTGTGGAGTCTCCACCTCCTCTTGTTACTGCAGTAACCCTTAGAAATCTCCCTTCATATTAAAGGCAGAACCTTAACCAAGCACAACTGAGTATGTGGAGCGGGGCAAGCTTTACCCACAAAGGCAGTGCTAAGCACAGAACAGCAAGGCTTTTCACAAAGGCTGTGCCTTTCTTATCTAAAGATTAGGGCTTAGTCACCCCACAGGTGTGTTCAATATTTCAATGAAGTGGGATTCAAACACTTTTTGCTCAAGCCTGAAAAATATAGATGAAAATAATCTTTGCAAAGAACCCCTCATGATAAGTTCATTTTATTATAGGATTTCAAATGATATTCCCATTTATATAGAACTTATACTATAGACATTTCTAAGAATAAAAAATGCAAGTCTCATTAACATAACTTAAATTCCACTATGATGTTGCCCAAATAAAATGGCAACTTGAGGGTCCCCTAAAATAGTCCGCCAAGCCAGCCTGTACCTGCTACACTGTGTGTGCTATCAGTTTCACCCTTTGCTCTACAAAGTCTCCACTCTTACAGAATAAGATGATGTCCTTGAGCCTTTTCCTAAATATTTAAACCTATATCTGTGCTTATCTGATTGTTAGAATGAACCCACAGCAAAATTCACAAATGCAAATAAGACCAACTCCATCAATTCCATATAGGTTGATTTTGATGATTTGCATTGTCAGCAAAATAACAGGAAAACATGTCAACTGTGCTAGATAACTGGTGGACCCTGAGATTGCATCATGGGCCCAAGGCCCTGAAAAAAAAAACATACATTTAGGTTGGTTTCTTTATCGTGTATAAACCTAATGAGTGAACTTATCATTTGAAAACATGCTTGACTGTATTTTTGTATTAGATGTACTTGAGAACTGCTGAGATCTGTAGTTTGAGGCTCTTTACAATTGTGTTAATGAGCTCAGAAATTACACTAGTGCTCAAATCTCTGGAGGCATGGAATGCATGTTTGTTTAGCAGTAGAGTTAAATGACTCTGTGTCTCAACTGTCTCCAGGCCGGTGCTCCCACCAGAAAAAGATTTCTTCTTCTTGCAAATTCAGAATATTTTTAGTCAGGAAGTACAAAAGACATATTTTATTGGTTCCAGTTAAAAGCTTTTAACTAAGCTGTGCTCTCAGAGCACAATAATGTCGAGTTAGTTTTGCTTTATTTGTTCATCATGTTTAAATATGTTTCTACTTGGTGCTGTGGAATAAATAAACTATCTTGAAATAATAACCAATGACTCTTCCCATGTTGAGATTTTGTGCTGTTGGCCCGTTCCTCAACCTACTCTGTAATGTCATACAGAGGTTTCTACAAATATACCAAAGAATTTCAGTCTTCTTAACCTATTATAATTTCCTTTTGAAAATTTCCAGCATTGAGTTTCTGATGTTTGAGGCAAGCAAGTCCTTCTATATGATTCACATTTCAGAGGTGATCTTTCTGACCACATCTGTCTCTAGTGCCTCTAGTGTCTGTGACTAGAGTCTATGTTTAACATAAAGTGAACTGTGTCCTTAGATATTTGGTTGCCCTTTGGTTCTTAGAACATCTCACTAAGGGAATTAAAAGAAAGTATTGGCACAACAATCACTCTTATAAATCCCCATTAGTGCTAAACAAGATACAGACACTTCAAGGAGAAGGAAAAAATGTATTCTCCCTCGGGGTACCAGGTTGACACGGAGGAACAACACTGGATCTTAGAAAACAGCTCTTATTAAAATGTGTGGATATGATCTCTAAAGGATACCCCCACCTCACATTTTTTCTCTCCATAGATGGTTATATATAACTATATATCTAGATATAAACATAAATTGTGTAAATGTACTTAGTAGATATGTTGTTTTATATGCAAGCATAAATAAGTCCATGTCTATTGTGGCTGTGTGTGTATGCACAAATATGTAGCTTTATTTGTGTGTATGTAAGTTCCAAGTGTTTATAATTTTAAAATAAAACCTATTAGAGTTTTTATTACATCAAATAAATTTGTGTACACTTGTGAGTTAAAGGTGAAAGTATCAGGCTAGACACATCTAAAATATACACATGATGGAGCCAGAAAGATAACACAGCGGTAGGACATTTGCCTTGTACCTGAATGATCTAGGATGGACCCAGCTTCAATTCCCAGTTTCCCTCAAGCCTGCCAGGAATTATTTCTGAGTGAGAGCCAGGAGTAACCCCTGAGCACCATCAGATGTGGCCCAAAAAAAAAATAATAATAATAATACACATAAAATGTTTAGAGACACATTTTATATAAACAGAGATGAGCGAGTAGAAAATTGCTACATCTGTGTATTATTTTCTCATTAGCTTTTAATGTGACTATATTTGATTAGGTAGTTATTTTTATACTTTTTGTGTAAAAAAAAAACAATACCTTATTGTTCTTACTATATTGAATTAATAAAATTTGAGCCTCCTTCTCTCCAACAAAACCGGGAGTTAAAAGTCAAGGTAACTGGGCCCAGAGAGATAGCACAGCAGCGTTTGCCTTGCAAGCAGCCAATCCAGGACCAAAGGTGGTTGGTTCGAATCCCGGTGGTTTCCCGTGCCTGCCAGGAGCTATTTCTGAGCAGACAGCCAGGAGTAACTCCTGAGCACTGCCGGGTGTGACCCAAAAACTAAAACAAACAAACAAACAAAAAGTCAAGGTAACCTTTATATTCTCTCATGTCTCCTGATGAGATTCCTGAAACTGAGTTAATGCTCAATACATGTTCTTTGAATCTATGGAACAGAAGGCAGCTATGCTAACCACTATACCACAATGTGCCAATTGAATATATGGAATGGATAATGGATAGATAAATGAACAAGAAGAGTCTTTGTTCCCTTTCATGGTTAAGCAAAGTGTTTGGAATCCAGAAGTCCTGATCCAAAATAGATGAAGTTGTAAGTCATTTGAAGATAAATTTGGATCCTTTCTCCTTTCTGGGATGACAAAGGAAGGTCTTCTGTCCTTTTGATAAATGTTTCCACTTTTCTCCATCAGTCACGGACTTTCAGTCTTAACACTAAAGGTTTGGGGCGGTGAAACAGAGATGGTTGCAATGCAAATGGAACCCACTTACCGAAATCATAGAGTCTGGTCTCCACATGGACAGAAGAGTCTTATGACAGCCAGGCTTAGGAGCCCAAGGAGATGGGACTGTTTATAGAAGTACTTCTCATGCTGATTCCTTCATCTTGAAGAAATGCAATGTTCCACCAAAGGTTTTGTGCAATTTGTATTCGGTTGGCTAAATGATAGCTTATTTATCTATAAAGAGTGCTAAAGGTAGCTCATGGGTCAAACATAAAAGAGACATTCCCAATTTCAGTAGTTTTCTCCTCCAATTTCAGGAACGACAGGACAGGTCCACCCTTCCAATTGCTCTGCCCTAATCAGGAGCAACCACAGGCAAGGTCATTTCAATATGAACCATATCTGTATTCAAAAAAGAAAAGCAAGGGGCCAGAGAGATAGTAAGGCACTTGTTAGTAAGGCATTTGTCTCCTTTATAGCAGACCAGAGTGCAATTTATCACTACCACCACTCCAATGTAGAGCTAAAAGTAAGCTCTAAACACTGCAAAGTACACTGTCCAACTCCCTGTGCATGCATATACACGCATGCGCGCGCACACACACACACACACACACACACACACACACACACACTCAGAGTCACACACACAATGCATTAGTACCTCAAAAAAATCTATTACAAAAACCAACATGCAAACCAACATGGAATCGTTTTTGTGTGTGCAAAAGATTTTTTTTTTTTTTTGGTTTTTGGGTCACATCCGGTGGTACTCAAGGGTTACTCCTGGCTCTGCATTCAGAAATCATTCCTGGAAGGCTTGGGGGGACTATATGGGATGCTTGGATTCAAACCACCATCCTTCCTGTGTTGACTGCTTACAAGGTAAGCACCCTATTGCTGTGCTATATCTCCGGCTCCGAGGAGAAAATATTAACAGCAAAATGGACAGGTTTATCCTTGTCTACTAAAGTTTGGTTTCATTATTTCATAAAAGTAAAAGTCTTCATAAAATTCTAGCCTTGATTGTATCCTTCACTTGAAGGAATTAAAACAATAAACTGAGAACAGGACATTGTCCACTGGGAAAATGTTCTCAGGAAGCGTGAGCTCAAAACAAAGACTTCAGGGAGCGTCTACAGGGCTCTTGCCTCCCTAGAAAGACCTGAGCTGATTGCTCAGCCCTAAAGCATCAAGTCCTCCACACATTCCAGAGATGCCTTTTGGCTAGGGCTCCTCTCTACTTGTAGAAGACTAGCTAGTAAGGAAAATAAATCCTCATGGTGTGTAGAATAGTGGGGCCTGCGATCTAGACTTCATTCTCTTGCTTTCCCTTCACCAAAAATTGTTAACTGCAAACCTAAAAGCTATGGTAATGGGCCAGAAGTACTTAGGTAGCTGTTAGAGCAGGGCTGGGAGTACCAACCCCTCTCCACCCTCTAAAAAACCATTTCCCCGATCCAGTAGGTTTATCTATTATTTTGCTCCAGGCCTTGTGCTAAGAACAAGAAAAGAACAGCTAGAAGGCTCCCTCTTCTGGAAGACACACTCCGTCAGTAGTCCAGATATTCGATACACCTGAGAGAATGATCCCTCATAGATTCATAGGAGCTCACAAACAACTTTCAAGAAAATACCTCAGATTTCTGGGACTTGCACTTCATCCTCAGTAAATTCAGGGAGTGGAATTGTGAAGCCTTCTTTGCCTTTCAACCAGTACGTTGTTTGTTCACCTTTGCCCTGCGGGAGATCAAGGGGAGAGCTGAGGATCAGAGGAATGGGAGGGATCTGAGATGACAACTAGGATTTTACTTGTTTGCTGACAGAACCACAGTTCTGGGAGGCTATTTCTAAAAAGGCTTAGCCCTTAAGTGAAAGTTTGGCTATTTCCTCAGACCTTGAGGATTAGCCTAGATCGGTGGGTCCCAAATTTATCTAACTACTGTCCAGTGTTGAAGAAAAAGAAATCACTGGATGCCTATCTTCCTTACATGAACATAAGTGCCCCCAATAGCACTCAAAGCTACTACTCCCACCCCAGCATTATTAGTTCAGCTACCCCAACCCCATCATGAGGGGCAGTGGTTAGCCATTTCCGAAAAGACAGGAAGTGGACAGTCGCATACTAAGGAGAAAAGTTAGAAGTGGATGTGGAAAGCAAAGCCCAATGTGAGAGGAATCATCCATCTTTCCCTCTGAGGAACCCCTCAAAAGAAACTCCATCTTACTCCTTGCCCTGAAGGCCAGTGTTTCTCAGAGGACAGCTGTGGTCCAGGACGAAATAGGTTGAGATGTTTGTAAGGAAGGAAGATATTTAGCAATATAGAGATGAGGTCATAGGACCCCCAAGTTAGGCAGCTTCACTTCAGTGTCTGAGCACATTAGACTCAGGAGAAAAGACATGGAGGAACTAGTGTCTCAGATTTACTTTGACTCGGTAGCAAAGAAGACTGGGATATTCCAGCAAAGGCAGAGAATTTGCAGGTGTGAAGGATCAGGAGATTGCATCAATGAGAAAGGAAACTTCCCACAGGATTGGGCCTAGGAGGAGCTAGTATCTGACAAAAATTCCAAGACTGATCCTGTCTTGTCATGTCTGAGGAAGTTCTGGCCACGGTGAGTACCTCAAGGCATACCTTCGTGGTCTTCCTAGCTCATATTATAGAGTCACTCAACCCAACAATACAGATGTTTTAACATCTCCCCAGAGGCCCAGAGGGATGGAGCATGGGATGCTCAGAGGGCCAGGTCCTACCTTGACTAGAATGGTGCCTCTCCTTCGCAAATCATACCTTCCTGAGGCCAGCAGGGCACCTGCAGTGGTCTGAGAGACGTGGATCCGGAGAGCTGCCATAAACCAGTTGTTCCATGTTAACTTTTTGCCTGGGACTTTCGAGGGGTGGGGCAAAGGAGAGGGAGCACTGCCCTTGGCTTAGTCTCTGGGAGAATGGGCCCCTGCAAAACCAAGCCATGACTCTGAAGTGCCCTACATCTGGGCAGGATCTTTAATAATCCAAGTGTTGGACCCGGAGAGATAGCACAGCGGCGTTTGCCTTGCAAACAGTTGACCCAGGATCAAAGGTGGTTGGTTCGAATCCCGGTGTCCCCATATGCCTGCCAGGAGCTATTTCTGAGCAGACAGCCAGGAGTAACCCCTGAGCACCGCCCGGTGTGGGTCAAAACCAAAAAAAAAAATCCAAGTGTTACTCAGACATTGTTGGATGCTGCTTAACCTTTACTAAATTCATTCTATAAGCAGAAGACCGACCTAATTCCATAACGCAGCTTGGAGCCCCTGTAGGATGAAGGCCAGCCGAGTACCTCAGGCTTCCTGCACTGAGCCATGTCACTGACTGCATGGGCACCAAGGATGACTGCCACAAGAGTCAGATTTATAGGCTGCCTGAAGAGTTTCACCTGGGCCTTAAAGGCAGAGGTTTAAATCTGGGTTGGAGAGTGAGAAAAACTATTTGCAAGTGTTTCTATATAATGTAGGAAATGTAGGTTTTTTTCCTTTCGTTTTGTTTTTGTTTTTCTGAGGCACCACACCCAGTAGTTCTCAGTAGTTACTCCGGGCTCAGTACTCAAAAATCACTCCTGGCAGGTTTAGGGAACTATATGGGATGTCAAGGATTGAACCGGGGTCAGCCCCAGGTCAGCCGCAAACAAGGCTAACACCCTACCCACTGTGCTATGGTTCCAGTCCCAAGGAAATGTAGAATTTTAGAAGCTTAGCCTCATTTCTTTAAAACTAAAAAGACAAATTAAATTTTTTTCTGGCCAGACTGATAAATGTTTCCACTGCAATAATTCATGCAGGGTCAGAGCGATAGCACAGCAGTAAGGCGTTTGCCTTGCACATAGCCGAGCTGGGATGAACCTGGGTTTGATTCCCAGCATTCCATGTGGTCCCCCAAGCTTTCCAGGAGCAATTTCTGAGTAACCCCTGTGCTGAGTGCAGCTGGTATGGCCCAAAAACAAACAAAAAAGAAAGAAAATTCACATTGGTCTCAATAAAAATTATAAATAATAATTCATGCAATAAAATTACTGCAAAGTTAGAGAGGTGATGGTCCCTGGAAGAGCAAAGAGTAGAATACAGGTTTCCTCTAAATCCCCACAACCACACTCTCCATCAATGATCATCAAAGCACCACCCATAGGTCAAATCCAACTAGCACCTGTATTTGTATGCCAAGTTTCACTAGTACATGTTAGCCATTTGTTTCCATGTTGCCTAGATTTCTTTCATATGCCAATGCAGTTAAATAGCTATGACAGAGACGAGGATTATACAGGAAATTGTACAGTTGTATATACAGAAATATACAGTTGCCAAATCCTGATCTTCATCCTCATGGACTTATTAGATGTGTGCCTGCTTGTTCAGATTGGAAAGTCTCAGAAGGCAGAAATGGTATGTGTTCACGTAGCCCCCAAAAGCAGGTACAGTGGCAAAGCCCCTCAAGACGAAGTCTTGTGGTCAGTGTTGTCTGAAGTTGTAATGATCTAATTTCTAAAGTTGTAATTTCTAATTTCTTAAATTCATATGACCATCTAAAAATACCCTCCTGTGAAAGATAGCTGGGAGGAAGAAAGTATTGTGTTTGCAATACTTTGAATGATACCCACGGAGACTACTGCTTTCCATCCGGGAGGCCATGTTTACTGTGTCTCCAAACAGACAGTATCTGGGCATAGTGACTCCTACCACGCCAGCCACCACAGGCCCTGCAAAGGAGGAAGAGACCATAAGCCTTTCCTGAGGACCACTTGTCATAATTCACATTGAGTTTATAGGTGCAATTCAGCAGAAATAAGTTAAGTATCTTCCTGGAGCAAAAACTGGGTGATAGAGCTTCGGGTTTACAGAGAGGTGATCGAGAGAAACCAAAGACTTATGGTGTCAACGTAATTATTGATGATTTCCTGAAAGTTTGTATGGTTCCCCCCTCCCCACTAAATTCACATGTTGAAGATGTAACCCTCAAAAGACAGTATTGGGAAGTGGGCTCTTGATAATTAGAGTCAGGTGAGGCCACAATGCTAAGAATCTCATGTACCAATAATACTCTCATC
Source organism: Crocidura indochinensis (assembly GCA_004027635.1). NCBI lineage: Eukaryota > Metazoa > Chordata > Mammalia > Eulipotyphla > Soricidae > Crocidura > Crocidura indochinensis. The sequence goes on along the minus strand of PVKC010046936.1, from coordinate 1,946 downwards.
AGAAGAAAAAAGGCATATGTTTGCAAACCAGAAAATCTGACCCCACTGGAGTCCTATCTTAGACTTCCAGTCTCCAGAATAATGAGAAAATATCTGTCACATGTCACTGTTCAAAGTATGCAGACTATGGCATCTTATTATCACAATTCAAGCTGAGCACAGCAAATAATGAATGGTTAGTCATTCATGCACTGCAGAGAAATGTAAACAGAGCCAGTGAGATGCATACATGAGAGCAAATGTTTCTGACTCTGGGTCAGGTTTTATTTCACCACACCTTGGAGATGAAGTCTTTAATCAGCTATTGAAAGTGCACAGCCCAGTGCAAAATAAACAAAATAAACAGAAAACTTTTCTGCATCCCAAGATAGCAATAATAGAAAGGTTTTAATCAAACTATAGAGCACCTTGCAGGAATCTAACAAAATCAAAATGCATCAAAGGGCCTTTGACACAGAGGCATGAAAAAAAGCAACCCAGCAGAACTATACTGAACTTCGTTCCTTTTCTTACTTCATTGATTTGGCGTCTTTGGGTATGCTGTGGTTGCCAAACTGGCTAGAGTAAACTCGCAAGGTCAGTTCAATTTTTCATTGGCCCCCATGTTCCTTTTCCATTTTAGGGTTCTGAAAAGCTTCAAACCTAGATCTTGAAGACAGAACTCTCTGCCTGCCAGCCTACCCAGACCCCAAGATCCCCTGCCTCTATGTGAGCTACCTGTGTGGAGGCCAATCCGGAGCTTGAGCTTCTCTGTGGGCATGTGCCCAATCTGGAAGTGCAGGACAGCACTGAGGAAGTGCAAGGACATGGTGGCAATCTCATCCACATGCTGGGTGCCATTGCGAATGGGAAGTCCACTAGCCACCATGTAGGCATCACCAATGGTCTCGATCTGAAAAGGAGAGTTAACGAAAGGAACTGCTAACCATGAGGACCAAAAGCCAGGAACCAAAGTGGAGCCAGGGACCAAAGCCACTCATTACCACCCCAGGCTTTGAGAGAGCCTGTTTCACTATCAATGCTCCTGTCCCTTGAATTTTCTTCCTCATGCCAGTTGCTTCCACCTCTGAAACCAAATAGTGTGTGGGGAAGGGGGGATGTTTAAAACAGACAAACAGCCAGCAGAGCTCTATGGGAGTAAATATTTTAGTTCTAACTTCCTATTTCAACGTCCAAACATTGCAGACTTACCTGACTAGGGTGCTTGTGATTTTGATTGTGGTGCTCACACAGTGGCTGCTGAGCACCATCCACTGTGCATTGTGCATTAGTGATAGCCTTGGGTCACACCACAGTTTGACCTTGGGTCTCACTGCTTTGAGGCTCACTGCAGATCCTATTCCCAAGATGCATTCATATCTAGTTGTTGTGCTTGCACATGAGCTCACAAGGACTACATACTTGGCTGCCATGCTGGACTCATTTTTTTTGCTCAGAGGTGACTCCTGGCTCTATACTCAGAAATCACTCCTGGCAGGCTCAGGGGAACCATATGGAATGCCGGGATTCAAACCACCATCCTCCTGCATCTAAGACAAATGCCTTACCGCTGTGCTATCTCTCCGGACCCTGGACTCACATTTCTTTTTAGCTATGTCACTCCCCAGGTTTTGCATCCTGTCATTCTAGTTCTATCATATACCTGGCTACAATAGGACAGATTGTGCTTGTGTTACGGGAAATCACAGACAACAGAGCTGGCAAAATCAAGCTCAGAATATGCCTCAACACCAGGGATCACATGGCCTCACACTCGCAGGGCAGGATCTTTAGTCACTGTGCAATTTTCCAGTTTCTTGGATGATGTTTTTATTTATTTGTTTGTTTATTTAGTTATTTGGTTTTTGGGTCACACCCGGCAAACGCTCAGGAGTTACTCCTGGCTCTATGCTCAGAAATCGCTCTTGGTGGGCTCAGGGGACCATATGGGATGCCGGAATTCGAAC
>PVKC010046935.1:0-11166 GCA_004027635.1 Crocidura indochinensis | reverse complement strand
CAAGATTCGAGCTTTCGGTGGCCACAAAACCAGTAGAAACAAAGTGCTGTTGGCATTACAGCAAAGGGGCAAAGGGGATTTCTGTGCCTGGGCTGGAATAGGGGGGGAGGATTGTGAGGGGAAACTGAGCCAAGAATCTCACCTGCTCCCCAGCACCTCACACAGACAGTACTTGCTCTCTCCTATGCTATTCATAGTTCAGGGAACCCCTACCCCCCATTGCAGGTATTCTAAGGCCTGCCCTCTGTATTTCTGCCTGAGAACCCTGAAACCAGAATTCTTGTAAACTACCACTTTTGTTTTCAAAGCCTAGAAACTTGGGGGAATTTTCCAAGGTGAATTCATCTCAGATGTCAAGATAAAGTTGCATCCTCACTGGTCTCCTGGGTTGTTGTGGTTTTAGTATGCTTTTGATATTTCTCTCATCGAGAGAGATGAATGTCTGATTGTGGGCTGAACTCAGTAACTGACTTCTAACAAAAAAAAAATGTGGTGGACATGATAGTGTAGATCATGAAGGATATGCCAGCTTCCATCCTGGTTTTTTTTTTTCTTCCTCGGTACTCGCTTGATGAAATCTGATATCATTTATGAGCATCTCAGAAGTCTTCTGGAATGATTAGCAAACCCTGAAGCCTTCTGCCCAAGTAGATGTGGCTGAACTTAGACACAGATCTATACTCATTCATGTCTAGCTGAGCTGAATTAGAAGCACTCATCTAATCTGTTTCTGGATTTTGGGTCTTCCATACCCAAGAGACAATGTGCAATGTATTTCATTGCAGTGTTTTTCAGTCATTTTATACCTGTAACCCAACAGTTGTCCCACGGACAGGGTCCATCTACCTTAACTACTGTTTATAGTAATTAGCTGTGCAGCAATGAATACTTAATACACCTTTCTGGACTCATTGCCAAGAAACTGTCTTAAGATCCCAGGGCAGAGAATTGAGAGACTTGAATTTACTATGAGCATCATCACAAAGAGACTATGTAAACTTGCAAAATTTACCTGCCTTCTCGAGGTTTCAGATTACACTACACCTGATATGCTCAAGAGATTTGTGAAGCATTCGTGTCAAGTTCTGAGGAATGCTCCAGGTTAGACATTATTATAAGCCCTGCCTCCACCTACTCAGTGAAGGTATAAATTCATATTATTTTCCTCAAATGAGAATCCCCCAGATTTTCCCTGCTTAGAAAGGTCTTTCCCTATTCAGGTTACAAAAAAGTCCATGTACCTCAGGATTATGCCTACAAAAAGAAGTTCTTCTGGTTCTTTTTTCTAATAGGACCCATATTATTTTCAGAAGATCATCACCTTTCAAGACCACTCTCTTCATAAGTCTCAGGGTAATTTCTCATTGATGAGAGTCATGACAGTGATTTGCCCCTGACAGTGATTGGTTCAGTACTAAACATGTGAAGTAACTCTGGCCAGTAAGTTAGCAGAGAAAAATCCATTGAAGGAATTCTGGGAATGCTTTATTATATTTTATTTTATTATTTTTTGCTTTTAAAACCAAAGCCAAAAGAGCGATGGTTCTATTATTTCTCTGTGTTGTTTTCTTTGGTTTCAGGAATGACTATATCATCACATATAATCCAAAACACAGATGAGAATAATTTCAGAAAAACATTAGCCTTATTTTCTGATGCTTCTTTATTATATAGGAGCATTGTTATGCTGGCAATGCTATTTTGAAACAGGATTATCTGCCTAAATAAATTAAGCTTTATGGCCAGGGCAACATTCCCTTCTTCAAGAACTACCCTTTATGTCTCTTCTTATTTATTTTTTTATATTACTCTCCTCTTTATATATATATATGTATATATATACATTATTTATTTAAAGACCATGTATCACATAGCTGATCATAATACATTTGTTTTCAAATAAGTGTTAGCAAAGGAATTTTTAAAAAGAAAATAAAAAAAGAAAGGAAAAAAGAACAAGAAAATTAGTGAAAAATATTGTATCACAATGACTTCATTAAGTCATTGTCGGAAGGTTTATTAAGCTCTTATTGCTAATTGATCATTCTGTTACTTTTTTTTGTTTCTGAACATTAGGTGGCTTCAAATACACACTGGCATCTAAATTGGTGTATGTCTATGGACTGACAATATTTTTTAAGAGAATGGGCATTGTTATGCAGCAATGTGACCATTTGTACCAGGAATTTCAAGCACTATTGCTGTGATTTTTGTGGGGTATGGTTTCAGCTCTCAGGTCTTATAAAAGTAGAGAAGGTGGGGAGGTTTCAGACACTCACTCTAAAAGTCCTGGTGATGTCATCCCAAATACCGACATACCCGAAGTTTTGGTCAGATTGCTGTTTCTGCAGAGAGCCACAGATGAGTGGTGAAGTAGGGCCATTGGCAAAGTGACAATTTCAGGTAGCATAATTTGGTCTGTCCTGAAAGTGCCAATTTTCAACTGTGTGGCCAGTGTGCCCATAATTTTCCATGGCTTGGTTTACATCTGTTTTGAGAACACATTGAGTCTATGAAACTGGACAAATGTAGAAGTGATAGCTGCTGCATTCAAGGGGAATAGTTTCCTAAGTCTCTTCTTGATGATAAAACAGGACTATCCACTGGAATCACTTGACTCACATGATATTATCCCATAACTCAACTTTTGATGGCTTATACTTGATCCATCTACCACATAAATCTTCAGGAGAATATGCAGGTTTCTAATGTTGTTTTTCCTCAATCTGGCACTCATTCTGTAAGTAGAGTGATTCAATCAACTTCTGTTTAACTTTTACTTAAACCAATGAGTACCACTGGTCTCACAGTCCCACAATTTAAGGAGTTAAATGAGCCACTTCTCAAAGAAAATATGATAAAGAAATGATGATACACCTATAAAGGTGTATCAGTGAGTCTCTGCAGCAGAAGTCACTTATGTTTAGGGTTTTCTTTCCCTGTCAATGTAGAGACATAACAAATCTTATTTAAAAAATGCCTGCTTTATATTAATCATCTCATTTTAAATGATCAAACAAAATAGAAGCATTTATCTAATTTATTTTCAATGCCATTATTGGCAATCTACCTTAAATACATATATTGGAAATACTGAAATCTACCTTAAATGTAATGGGAACTGAAAGGGCTCATACCTGCAAAATCCTACATGCTATATACTTGGAAATCAATGAACAGCAGGAGTTTTATAGGATGAATGGCAACCAGCTAAAACATTATAGCCCAAATATAACCAAATCAATTAAAAGGGAGAAACTTTTCAAAGGGATTGCTACTAAGCAAAGAACTACCCAAGGTCTGTGTGAAGAACAAGCATTGTGAGAATGGTAGGTTTTAATAGAAGACATGAAAGGCTGGTATTCTGGTTGCTCATAAAAGTCATTGTTCTGGTTCTTTATAGCTCCAAATATAACCTTCCTGCTATGATGAACAAATGCACTGAAATGTCTATAACCCAGAAATAAAAATTTCCCTTCCATATAGGGCCATAATGGGGATGTGTCATTGTTTTCCTACATTTGAATTCTGGTTCACAGTCTTCATTCACCCTAATAGATGTTTCCTTGAGCAGGAGATGTCGAAAGAATGGAACTCATCACTATTAACCATGAATGATGAATTCTCCCTATCTTTAAAGTTTTGAAATATTTTTGAAAACTCCCGAAAAGTTGCTATTAGTACTGAATTAGCTTTGTGACCTATGGTCCCAAATACTTTTCCTTTGTCCACCAAAAGCAAGTTATGATTACACATTTTTAAACCAGAAACAATTATTTCTATGAGCTATGACTAAGAATTCTGGGCATGAAACCAAGACTGAAGTTAAAGTTTGATCCCCCAAAGTTTATGTCATTTCTTACAGAACAAATATTTTGCTCTGAAACTGAATGGACAAAACCACTGATCATATTAATTATGGATCTACAACAGAAGGAACAGAGTGAATGTGGAGCCTTACACTATGGTCCTTCACAGACTATGACTCCCTAGGAGACATGCTGCATATCCAATTCTACACTACATATCTCAGAGTACCTGACCACACATTCTCAGAAAAGGCTTGTAAATTAAATGCTTATAGGTCTGATTTGCATTTCCCCTTAACGCTGTGGGGCACTGTGATGTTTAGCATTTAATCACTTTGTTTAATAAATTTAAAGTGGTAGGTCCCTTAGGAAATAGGAAACAAATTAGAAACACTCTGCAAAATGCCTCACTTTAGCTATATTTGTGTGTTTTCAGGAGTGATTTAGTCACGGCAGGAAGAAAGAAAAGGAAAAAAAATATGCTAGTTTTTCTTCCCATTGAGTAACATTTAAATACACTGAAGATCCCCAAATATGTGCGTATGCCAGCATACATCTGAAGCAGTTGTTCCAGGGACTACTTAAAACATCCAAAAAATAAAAAACTATTAAGAACATGCTGGACAAAAATATTTGGGGACCTAGTAGAGAAAAAATATGTGTTCAATTTATAGACTCATCACACTTTATAACCAAATTGGGTAATGCTTACAGCTGAGAAGGAATATTGCAAAACCTTTGTATTATTATATTCCTTACCTTTTATTTCCAAAGAAAGTGTTGGAATAAGATGCAAACTTTATTATTGATTATGGTTCTTGAAATAGTTCAATGAGTTTGAGTCTCTAATGCAAAATTCAAAACAGAAAAATCCACAAATATGTTTCTCTTACCTTGATCATTTCAACCAACCATCATGGATTGAAGCAAAACTCTTGAGGGAGTCTTTTCTGAAGCCATCATGCTGAATCCATCCACATTTGTTACATACACATGACTTCCCTGGGGGCTGTGATGAGACTTTTACTGTTGTCGCCTTCTGCTCCAGGGTGCGTGCTTCTGCTTTCCAGTAACGTGTTAGTTGAGTCTAATAGCTGCATAGTGTATTAAATATTTTAATGGTTCTAGTTTTATAGGGCTTAATATCTGGAAAGGAAATTTCTCTGCATCCTTTTTATTTTAGAACAACAAACTTTTAAATGCTTCATCTTTATCTCCCAGATGAATAGCCAAATTATTTTAGTAAGATTTTTCAAATATTTCTGAAATCGTTGACATTGATATTTTACTTACCTTGTTGTTAGAAGAATGTTTAATCTTTAAAATATGTCATTGTCATGTGAAGGATTATTTCCCCCCCCTCCCAGGTCTTCTTTCATAGAAGTCAGTAAAATTTTACTTACTTTTTTTTTGCTTATGGCTCTCACACATTTTTATTTATAATGACTAATGAGTATTTGATATCATTTCTATCCAGGAATGTACTTTTTATTATAATATTGTTCACAACTTTAATATAAAATATTTATATAATTTTATCTTTCAATTAACTCCAACATTTAAAAGGGTTGTGAGTATAGTCCAATAGTAAAATTCCTGGCACCATAGAATCATTAAATAATATGCTCATGCTCATATTACAGCTTATATTAATAATGATAAATATTGGATTATTAGTCAAGTAATTTAATTGTAAGTTGTTGAGAGCATTATATGTCTCCTCAGTGTTTTTTCTCTTAATTCAGTTCCATGCGCTATTGTGTTTTTAGAACTCAACACTCTCCATCTCAGTCATTACAACACTGTTCAAGTGTGTGTTAACTCTTATCTGCACTGAGACTACCTTTCTGACACAACTACCCACCTTCCAGTGGCAGCCTCTACTTTCTTTTGCCTTTGGCAACCTACAATCCATGGCAGCTGGCTCATGATCTCAACAGACTCAGTTCATGCTTCTGTTTGCTTCTCCAGTCTACTAGCCTTTGGTATCATGCTATTCACTGTTTACTTCTACTGTCTCCTCCATTTCCTTTTATTCTCTTACTAAAGCCATAATGTCTTTTCTATGCAATATACTTCATTTTATCTGGGAAACCTCTCTTCTAGGTCAAAGTCCCAAATAACATGCTCTCAAAATCACTCATAGAGCATTTTTTCATATAGTTAATATAGTTTAACATAGTATATGATGATTTCCTGTACATCTAGTATCTTACAGAAAGTTATGAGAGATCAAGTACTATATCTATTTTGTGCATGTTTTGTCCTCAGCACATAGCTTGATGTCTGGCACATTGTAAACCAGATTGATTGAACATAATCCATATTCATTCCTGAATTAATTGATAACACCTACACAAACATGAAGGAATTTTCATGATAGAGGAAGTATTTATATTTTTATTAATTTTAAGAGTATTCTCTGCATTTTACTTTTATGTATGTTTGCAGTTGATTTCCAATTTCAGCATATTTGTTTTATGTATAGAACCTTTCCTCAGTTCCTAAATTTACTGTATCATCTTGACATCTGGGCTGCAGGTTGGATCTTCCTCATAGCTGATCATGACCAGGTTTTATTTTGCTTTTCCAGTTCCAGTGGAAAGTTCTATCCTAAATTCAGATTATAAAGAATATATTGCTTCAGACACCTACACCAATCAGGAGGCAACCATCTATAGCCGATTGCCTTCTTTTACAAGTCTTTCATAGTCTTAACATAGCAATCTCTTGCCAAATTGTAAATTGAAGCTTTGATAAGGTGGGTGGAGAGTAGCAATTTTGCAAAACACTTAGCTTTTTTGAAGTGGGTTATCACATCAGAAGAAGCATGTAGATTCTGATGTGCAGCTATTGAGGGTCTGGTGTTCAAACCCTCAGGATAAAGGATAAAGCCCAAGGAAAAAAACCATATTTCTACCATCTTTCTCTCCACGATAACTGCATTGATCTCTTTCAGGAACAACATCTGCCAGTTATAAATCAGGAGGCTCATTCTGACTCCCACTGTAGTTAGGACTTCTCCCCAGGGTCTCACAAGAGTTCTATTACCCTACTACTGTGAGATTATGAGAATGTATGTGAAGTACTGTTAGAAGGTATTTTGAAACAGAAGTTTTAAAATGAATTCTAGAATTATAATTCCTGTCCTTTATTGCATATGGAAAAGACAAAGAAATTAACTCTTGATTAACCAGTAGATGTTTCTTGTTTCCAAAGAGTACGTACAAATGAAGGCAATAACAACACAAACACCACCACCACCACCAACAATAATAATAATAATAGAAATCTCTAGAAACCTGATGCTTAATGCTGGAAATGTATGAGAAGTAGGAGATTAGTCTGTCAAGCAATGTTAAACCCTTAAATTCTACAAATCAGGAACAGGTTTTTGATCTTCTGGACTCATCAATGGTTTACTTATGGAACATAGGGTTCAGAGATAGTATGAATAGAAAGGTGATTGGTTTGTATGCAATTGACACAGCTGAGTTCAGTTGGAATTCCCAGTACTACCAATGCCAGAGATCACCTCTGATCACTGAGCCAGTAATTAATACTAGTGAAACACAGTGGGACCTCAAAATAAATATTTGGACAACATTATCACATAGAACACTTATTCCATTAAAACTTCTGTGAAACTGGTGGCTGGAGCACTAGCACAGCCAGTAGGGTGTTTTCCTTACATGTTGCTGACCTGGGTTCAATGCCCAGCATCCCATATGCTCCAATCTCCAGTTCTACCAGGAATGACCTCTAAGATCAGTGCCACAAGTAGCCACTGAGCACCAGTGGTGTAACCTAAAAACAAAAACAAACAAAACCAAAACCCACAAAACAAGAAAACACTCACACAATTCTGGGGAATCTCAAGGGCAACTAAGGTACTGCTTGGGGCTATGAAAGCAAAAATTCATGTCTTATGGGCCCTTGTGATGTTCAGGGGCTCATTGTTTTGCCAAGGATCACAGCTGGGTCAAGTGCATGCAGTTCTTTGTAATAAAACCCCAATTGCACCCAGTCATTAGAAAGTAAGCTGTCTTTGAGGAGAATAGCATCCTAGGCCTCTTCCTCCTCTGTCTTATGAGGAACACTTTGCCATTATAGCAAATTTGCCATTATAAGGCACCATCAAAAATCTAGGGCCGGGAGAGATAGCACAGTGGCGTTTGCCTTGCAAGCAGCCTATCCAGGACCAAGGGTGGTTGGTTCGAATCCCGATGTCCCATATGGTCCCCATGCCTGCCAGGAGCTATTTCTGAGCAGATAGCCAGGAATAACCCCTGAGCTCAGGTGTAGCCCAACCCCCCCAAAAAATACAAGAAAAAGAAAAAAAATTGCATTAGCAAGAATCTAGACTCTTTCAGTATATTTATTGTAAAATTGCTTATGATGGGCTGAATGCAAAAAAAATACAGAAATGTATTCTTGTCTCATTTCTACTGCTTTTTCCCAAGAAATGATGTATAGCCTTTAAATTTTTAACCATTTGTTTTGAGGTAACACCAGCATAGCCCAGGGATATTCCTAACTTTCTTCAGAAATCATTCCTAGTGATACTTGAAGGACTTTGTGATACCTGGAATTGATCCCAGGCCTCATACAAGCAAAGGAGACACTATATTTCTGTCCTCAGTTCTTTCATCACGTGTGAATGATGCATGTCCCTGATCATACTTCCTTTCCACTTACTACTAGGAAATTCAGAGTTTAAACTGCAGCACAACATAGATGATTACACAAAGCTTTAGAATATACAAGATAGTGACATTGCTCTTTGAATATCACAGGGTTTTTACCCGCACTGATAGTCACATGCTTTTAATGTTCTTTTTTCATATTCTCTTATTCCTAAATTGCCATATATCATTTTGGAGAGATATTTAATATTGATCATTAATACAGAAAGAATTCTCAATTGTGTGTCCCATCTCAGACTCAATTATGTCTTGAATCTAGTCAATAATAATAATATCACAAGGACGTAAGAGAGAAAACAGTACAAATCTTGTTTTGAGATATTTGATGTTCACCTTTATCTAAATCTTCTCAGAAATCATTCACAAATGCCCAACTCAGAGACTGAAGATTATAGTTTTATTTATTGAGTGCATGCATGTGAAAATGAGAAGGTCAGGTTCCATGTATATACATGGAAAAGGCTTGATAAAAGCTTTCATCAAGTAAAGGCTTGATAAATTTGTAAATAAAGGCATTCTCTCTGCAACAGGTCTCAAGTTTATACCACAGGCATCTTCAGAAGAATGGCAACACCCAAAGTTACCAGCTGAACAGATAGGCCATACAAGGACTCAAACCTAGAAAAGATTTGGCAGTTTTTACCTAAAACAAAGTCTTTTTTGTAAGAACAAAAGGTAAAGTCTCCAATTAATTTTCCATGAGGCAATAAAAATTGAGAAAACCATTTTTTTTCAGTTACTATTCTGATCTAATTTGGCCATAAATAAGATAAGGTCTTCCTTAGACATTATACCATCTTTGTTCTCAGTTATGGAAAGTAGGGTCCAGAGAGATAATATGGAAAGGAATGAGATGCCTTGTATGCAGTTGACGAAGATGATTCCAGTTGTAATTTCCTGTATCACCATGCCAGGGATCACTCCTGATCACAGAGTCAGGAATAGTACTTGGAAAATACAATGTAACCCCAAAGCCCAAGTAACTAAATAGTCAGACAACATTCTCAGATAGAACATCTATTTCCTAAAACTTCTGTGGAACTGGGGTTCGAAGCAATAACACAGCAATCAGGCTGTGCTATTTTTGAAATTGAGGTTTCACTCTGGTATGTGCAGAACATCCACATATTATCACAAATAAAAAAACCTCTCAAAGAACACTATTGTCCCTACATTTTGATGACAATGCTCCTCTAAGTGTGGCTAATCACTCACTGGGCAAACTTTTATTGGCTATATACTTTGTGCCAGCTCACTTGTAAATACAGTAGTAGATGATTGTATAGTATGAATTCTTGTCTTTTTCTCACTTAGTCTTTGGGAACCTATGTGTTTAATATAAACTAGTTACAATTATGAAGCTAGGTAAAAAGATACAATCCTTGCAGTATGTAAGAGAGGCATCAAAACCATAAATATACCCAAGAGATATATTATTCTGTTCTTGGGGACATTCATAAGGTAATAGGATTCTGTTTATAGAATTTAAACTCAAATACAAGTTATCACAACATAACTACAGAATTATACCTGAGCAGATAATGGCTTAAGAAAGTTTAAGATTGGGTCAAAGTGGGCCGGAGAGATAGCACAGTGGCGTTAGCCTTGCAAGCAGCCGATCCAGGACCAAAGGTGGTTGGTTCGAATCCCGGTGTCCCAGATGGTCCCCCATACCTGCCAGGAGCTATTTCTGAGCAGACAGCTAGGAGTAACTCCTGAGCACTGCCGGGTGTGGCCCAATAACCTAAATAAATAAATAAATAAATAAATAAATAAATAAATAAATAAATAAATATTGGGTCAAAGTGGTAGCACAGTGGTTTGCCTTGCACACAGCTGACACAGGACAGACTTGGGTTCGATCTTCTGCATTCCATACGGTCCCTGAGCCAGGAGAGATTTCTGCGCACAGACCCAGGAAGAGCCCAAGTGTTGCCAGTTGTAGGCCCCTTCCCCCCAAAACAAAACAAAATAAACAAGCAAACAAAACAAGAAAGTTTAAGATTGCTGACTTTTCTGGGAAATGAATAAATTCATGGACTTTTTTTTCTTTTACTTGATCATTGTAGGAATCAGATTTCTCTTAGTTTGAACTTGTAACTATTTTGTCCCCAGAGCCTCAGGGTCATCTGTACTAACAGAGACTGAAAGTCTGAAGGTCCAATACAGAGACACACTATGTTGGTGTACATTTTTTGTTCCCCACTATTGCAGTTAAAATTCAGGTTCCTACTTCTAGGAAGATTATACACCTAGGAATCTTCCTACACCTAGGAAGATTACAATAAAATTATTATTATTATTATTATTATTATTATTATTATTATTATTATTATTTTAAAATGGCATTTGAGCAAAAGTTGCCTGCTTACTTAATTTATTTATTTTTGTTTGTGACTAACAGTGCTCAGGGCTTACTTTTGGTTTTGTGCTCCATTTAATTCTGGACCCTTGTAGTGGACCTTTCGTAGTGTACGGAATGGAATTCAGATCAGTTGCATGCAACTTTGATATTTTGGTCTCTTTCTGGCTCTGAGAACAAAGATTTAAAAAAGAAAAACAGCTTGCAATCAAGAAAAGAAGGAAGGAAGGAAGGAAGGAAGGAAGGAAGGAAGGAAGGAAGGAAGGAAGGAAGGAAGGAAGGAAGGAAG